>RJWH01004182.1:17500-118412 GCA_004363575.1 Solenodon paradoxus | reverse complement strand
CTCTCTCTCTCTCTCTCCCATTCTCCCCCCCCCACTCTCTCTCTCTCCACCGCCCCCCAGCCTTTTCCTTGAGCCTCATGTCTGGAATCATGTGTTTCGAATATGAACAGTGGTATAATAATTTTCCTTGTTTATGTTATTTTCGCAGTTTGTTTTTTTATGAAGAATAAATAAATGTATGTCACAGGCATCCCAGTACCCTGGGAAGTGTCAACTGCCATGTTTATCCTATTTCACAATATCAAAGCCAGAGCCAGCCAGCTATTTTCATCTCGACATTCTTAGGGCCAGAATGAATGAATTAGCTATTGATTAAATTCTACTCTAGCAAATCCACCAAGGCAAATAAATGAACTACCCAGGGCACGTGTAGGCCATGGCCAGACATGTCCGGGCTATTGATCAGTCGTTAGTATTCTTTGGGGATATAGAACAGCTGATGATAATATGACAAGTATGAAAACTGTGATATAGAAACAGAATTTGTTCCTGAAGGAGTAGCTTATGACTCTAGAAGAATCTATCTGCTCTCTCTACATTTGTGTGCCAGGACCTCTTTGAGTTTATAATAGGAAAAATAGGTGTAAGTGCTTATCCTATAGCCAAAGCAAAGTGTAAGTTAAGGCCAAAGATAAAGATGAGTTGATGTACTCCATGCATGTCACCAGATATGCTATTGGTCTATGTTACTAGAATATATGAATACTAAATTTTATTGATGTCCATACTTTACCAACATAAACAAAATGTAAGAAATATATGACTTACTAGACAACAAATTATTCTAAACACTATAGACATAAATCTAATCTATTGACATTTTTATCTGGAAAGATTTCACATTTGATTTTGCATGTTGCTAACAGAAAAGAGACTTAAAAAAACAAAACAAAATAGAAACATAACTCACCATTATACATTGCAGAAGTATAATGACATTACACACACAGTAAAATGCACACAGGAGGCTAACTACTTTGGTGTTGGTGTAATTTTGATTAATGGCTTGGCAGCCTACTCTACCTTGTTAAGAGTCTTGCCTTTGGAAAATGTTGTTTTTGCTCCAATGGATCATTTTAAGAAGGGAAAAATTTTACATACCAATATTTCATTGTGAATGATTTCTGTCAAGTGTTTGCTAGGTCCTAAACCAAAAAAAAAAAAAAAAATGCCAGAGGCATTGAAATAAAGAAATAAATGGTGGAGTGGATTTTCTGTGCTGGCCAAAATATATTAAGTCTGTTATAACCTCTCCCACTGATTACAGTTGAAGGAATCTACACAAATTACAGAAACCAACCATCCAAGCACTCTGACCAGGAAACAGCAGAGGCAGATCAGAAGGCAAGCCAAAACTTGAAACACAAATGGACACGATGAATTTTCTGTCTCTTCTCTATTATCTCCTTTCTTTAACCCAAGAGCAGCTCCCAGTGGAACTGCGTGCTGGGCAAGCAAAATCTATGTAAGAAACCCAATCTTTCTGGCCAGAGTATAAAGAGGGTTTCATGCCAGAGTGGGAGGGAAGTCCCAGTTTATTCTGTATTCTTTTTTTTTTTCTCTCTGAACCATGTCCTGAGGATCATTTCAGTCAAGGACTTGCATTATGGCAGCTGTGGCAAAATGAGAATCTAAAACCATAAGAAAAACCTATCATTCTGGTTCATAAAAACTGGAAAAGGGGATTTCGTAGTCCAAAGAACATGGAGGAATACCTGTTTGTGTCATCTAGTTTGTCTCATTCTATTGAGAGGAGGAATTAGAGAGCCACTTTTCTGAAGAGGATATACAGATGGCCAACAGGCACATAAGAAGATATTCCTACTGGCTGGTTATCAGGGAAATGAAAATTAAAACAACAATGAGATATCACCTTATACTTAGGAGACTGGCTATTATCCAAAAGTCTGGAAACAACAAATGATGGTGAGAATGTGGAGAAAAGGGAACACTTTATACTGTTTGTGGGAGTGCAAATTGGTGCAACCCCTATGGAAAACAGTTTGGTTATTCCTCAAAAAATTGCAGATAGAAATTCCATATGATCCCATCATTCCACTCCTGGACTTCTACCCAAAAGATAGAAAAGAACCCACCGCCGAGATTTATGTATCTCCATGTTTATTGTAGCCCTATTATCAATAACTATGAACTGGAAATTATCTAAGTGCCCAACATCAGATGAATGGATTAAGAAGATGTGGTACATATATACAGTGGAATACTACACAGCCCTTAGAAGAGATGAAATCCCGTCCTTTGATTCAACATTGATGGGACTAGAGGAGATTATACTGAGTGAAACAAGTCAAAAGAAGGTAGATAAATACCAGGTGACCTCACTTAGAGGTGGAATGTGAATAGACAAAACAAAGGAAAAGATGATATAAAATTAAACCTTAAACATTTGCAAGAGGACTGAAGTTACCAACAGGGAATGTGGTAGATGGGGGAAAATGGTGGCAAGCTCACTGGGCAATGGTAAAGAATACTTGGTGATTTGGTGGAGGGTGTGGTGTGTTAACATATATTTAAGGAATGGGGAACCTATACATATAAAGTTATTTTAATGTGTAGAATAATTACAACAATAAAAATTGGGAAAAAAAAAAAAAAAGCCAAAACTTCAACTCCTTTCAGAGGATTTTAACAGGACTCAGACTATCACAGCCTAATATTCAAAATATCTGGGAAACAATTTAAATCATTGAAAAGTATACTAAGAAAATATAAATTAGAGTGGCTATATCAGTATCAGACAAAATATACGTGATAATGAGGAAATTATCAGGAAGTCAAAGGGATATTATGCAATAAAAGGATCAATTTGCTAAGATATAACAGTCCTAAAAGTGTATGAACCTAATAATAAGGCATTAAAATATACAAAGCAAAAACCGATAGTTCTACACTCTTACACTGTTGGTAGGAGTATAAATTGGTGCAACATTTATGGAAAGCAATATGGAGATTCTTTAAAATATTGATAATGGAAACCCCATACAAATGGAAATACTATATGATCTCATAAACCCACTTCTAAGTATTTACCCCCAAAACACACAAAAAATTCACAGAGATAGATGCATCCCATGTTTACTGCAGCACTATTTTAATACAGTAGCCAGGAATTAGAAACTACCTAAGTGCTCATGGTCAGATGAATACGATGTGGTATATATGAACAACAGAATATTACACAGACCTAAAAAGATGAAATTCTGTCATTTGCGGTAACATGGCTAGAACTAGAGGGGGTTATACTAAGTGAAATAAGTCAAAAAAAGTAAGACAAGTACCAGATGATCTCACTGATATGTGCAACATAAAGACACAAAGCAAGAGAACAGACTAAACAGAAGCCAAAGTTAGACATTAACAATAGTACTGAGGTTACCAGTGAGGAATGAAGTCGGGGGAGGGAGTAAGGGGTTATGGGTGCAATGGACAGTGGTGAAGGACTTTTGGCAATTTGGTAGTGGGCAGGGTGTGTTGTCATATATTTGAAGAATAGTGAACATGCACATAGGAGCTTATATTATTTTGTAGATCAAAGTTACCTAAATAAATATTAAATTAAAAAGAACTGATACTTCTACAAAAGGAATAAATTCACAACTATATTTGGAGACTTCATCATGCCTCTCATAATAATTAATAGTCAAAGGAGGCAGGAAGTCAATAAATAAATAGATGACAAGAACAGTTATCATCTCACTTGGTTTGAGAAATGATTTTAAATCTTTGAATTATTATTATTATTGCTATTTTTGAGTTATAAAGAGACTCACTTTCAAACTCTGGTCATTTCTCAGCAATAGGTGAGTACAGACAAATAAAGGGATTCTACCAATACCAAGAATCTAACAAAATTGGTGATGGTTATTCAGAGATTATCTTCTGTATTATTTTATGGATATTTCCAGTTTTAGAGAAATTTAATAATGTAAACCTAACTGTTTTCAAATGATTAAGGTATAAAGTTTTCATTCCAATTAAAATCATATTGTTTGCTTCACAAAAGGATTCACGGAAGAACACATTTAAATCAAGAAACTCTTTTTACACATTTAAACATTTGTTCACAGACTATTGAACAGTGGGCAGGAGGCAGGGCAATTTGGAAAATCAAACTTAGATGTCAAGGGATGTGTCCAGGGAAGATCAACACCCCATAATATGGAAAATGTGATTACGTGTATATTTATAGCAGCTTCTTATATGAGATTGTCATGGTTGGCATATCTATGATTTTTATTTTCATTGCTTGTGATCAGATTTCTTTGACTAACTGACAAGAAACTTGTACCTCGAAGTGATGGCATGAATTACGGGTGTTGGTATATCACTTGGAGCATCTTCTACAGTAGTGATTTGTGTTCTGTTGCTTTGCATGCAGCCATCTTTTGTGCAGACTTCGACCTGCGAACATTAGTTTAGAGAAGAATAAATCCAACTATTTTCAAAATTAGGCTGCTCCTGGACTGAATCCCACCCATCCTCATTTCCTATGACTCTCTCAGAGTCTCTTGGGGTTTAATAAATATTCATTGTTGATGTTAATTGCCTGAAATGGGATAAGCTCTTGTAGAGTACAGAGCTGGGCTCAGCACATTGACTCAGTGATTAAAATGGGGGTGTTTAGTCTCTGGTTCTAACCATTCAGAAGGATACAGACATATTAATCTATTTGAGCACAGTTAAGGAATGGAAAAGGCCTAAGTGACACTTTGTAGGCATAATAGGTTATCACTGCATACTGCTCTCTAGATCTATAACCAGGTAGTGTAATGATGATATCTTCTGGAAGTCTTGACACTTTACAACAAATAGCCTCAATGCTAATGTCTAATGGAAGAAAAATTAGACCTAGAGAAGCCTTCGAAGATGGCTGAGCTATTTTATATCCATTCGTTCCAGCTGCAATTGTATTTTTACCTTAATCACAGCAGAAAATCATCATTCACCCCTTTAATTCTGTCACCTAATCTGAATAAAAACTGAGGAGGGTGGAATAACTAAAGATTAGAAATCAGGTTCATCAAGCCTGAGTAACACAAAAGGAACGCATCCAGCAAGAGGGAGGAGAAACAGATGAATGTATAAAGGATTGCTAACACATCAGCCACAAAGTGACATCTTCTGCTCTCAATTAAAGGATAAACTAAACAGGAACTGTACTTTTCCAATGCTAATTTGCTTTCAGCGTCTAATACATAAATGGAGGCAAGTAGGTTGATACTGACAAAACTTAAACATGAATACTGAGCTTTTAAGTGAAGGAGTTCTCCGAAATTCCACTGGTATTTAAGGAAAATAAAACGTGATTCTCATTGGATTCTGTAGTTATGCTATTTTACTTTGGGGGCAGTTTGCAACTAAATGGAAGTGGAGAAATATTTTTATAATACTATTTAAGTTGTGCTATTTATTTATGCCATATAGTACGGTGAGGTCATATTTAGAGGATATTTAAATAGATCAATATTGAGTATATACAGATAAGCCTCAAATAACTTAAAGGTAGATGAACTTCAAATATATTGCTGCAAATAGAATTAATGACAATAAAACTTCATGCATATTGAGAAATATTTGAATATATGATGTATAATGAGATAACTTGAAATCAACTCAACAGAATGTATTATGTAAATAATATGTGCCAAATATTATGATGGGTACTTGCACGAATAATTTTACTGAATCCTCACAACTCCATAAATTTGCAAATAGGGGGCCAGAGACATCAGGGTCTATAATCGAACTGGTAAGATTTGAGAGATCTGCTATGGACTTTATTGTACTCTATTGCTGCATCACCTAAATATTGAGCATAACTTTAAGTACTAAACTAGTTAGGCGTATTAAATGTTTCTCCAGAAAGATTTATTTAGATGTTAGAGAAATGTGTCAATATTTTCCTTATCTTTACTAATGTGATATACCAAATCTCTATCTTTAGGGCATATTCTGGTGAGTGAAATAAAAATCCACCATATTTACATTAAAAAGAAGTAAAAATTGAAATTATTACTCCCCTTAAAAAAGGACATATAATAGGATTCATTTTAAAAAGTGGGTACTTGGGAGTATCTACGCAGCTGCTTAAATTAATGGCTATTTTACAGAGGGGCTTGCATAGACCTTAATTCTAATATGTTAGGCATATCAATTATGTGCATGTTTTAAATGGAACTAAATGATCTTTGACAAAACAAATGAAAATTACGGAAATTTAATATTCAAATTTTCAGTAGTGGAGCAACAATTTCAAGTCCTGTATTCTGAACTGTGAAGAATATTATTAAAAAAAGCATTATCAAGGATAAGAACATCTTAGTTACTAAAAATGAAATTTAAGTAGCAGGTTCTAATTTGATCTTTGGTCTTCTCATCTGTTTCCATGTCCCAAATCTTATTAAAATGCACTTTCTTAGGTGTTCCAACTCAAAACAGTAGTCAGAGTGAAGCCTTGATGGTAGGATATGCCTGAAACAAATGTCAACCCTTGCTCCCAAGTCAGGAAGTTGGACAGTACCAGTGACCTCAACCCAGGCTGTTCTCTGAGTCTTGATAAAGCAAATGAATCAGCTGCCTTTTGAGGACTTAGGTTGCTTTCTCTATCAAGACCCCAAACTAATAACACAAATCCTCTACCATCTCCCTATGCTAATCTTATTGATAAAGCTAACTCTTAATTACTTGGAATACAATTTGGTTTGATAAATTGATGTATGAATTACATGCACCCATGAACTCACTTTAAGAACCATGGACATACCCTTTAATTCACATATTTTATGCTAAGATAACTTGGATGGTTCATGAAAATCATGGAGTCTAATGAAAAATAATCAATGCACCTTTATTACTTTATCAAGTATCTCTTTAGTTCATTTTCTCATGAGGCCAGGTCTATTAGTGACAGAGGCTACACTTTGGTTGTAGCTAGATGATTATATTTGTTTCCCCCTCAAAAGGTGGAGAGAGATGGGTGAGAAATTGAAAGAGGTAGCAATATTACATGAATAAAGCCAGTCAAGGATCTGTTGTCAATAAAACTTTTGTGTTTAATATCTTTTGAAAATTATTTATAAATATCTTAGGAGCTTTCACACTTAGAAGTTTAAACACTCACTAAATTGCAAGCCTTTTCTATAAACTGTGAGCTTCTGGAATATTATTTTTATGACTAATTCTAGCACTTGGCCTTGCTCTCTTTTATTATATCTTTCCACTCTAAGAAGATTTCTAACTGTTGTGGATAAGTTCCTTGTTTCATATGCCTTAATTTCCTCTATAGCTTTCCTATGTTGGAGGTCAAGAGATCTCAAAGAGATTTGTGCTGTCTCTGAAATGGCAAGAGGACTGAGTCATCTAACTACATACCTGTTTTCCTTGGCAGGATACACTGATGTCATCAGATGCTCAAAGTGTTCCAAGGGCAGAGAAGTTTAATTATGACTTCTCTCAAATAGGTGAGGGTTAGTGCATTTTTAGCCAGTGAAGAACAGATATACTTCTTTAATCTTCAGATGAAATCTTTTAATAATTTTATCTGCTATGTATTTGTTAGGTTTTCTTATTGCACACAGAATCAGAGAATACTAGAACTGGAGAGAATATTTGAAGTCCTCTAGGTCACAGCCTTACAAGAAAGAATTGACCCCAGGCAAGGTTACATACTTCCTAAAGTGATTAAATCAGTAAACAGCAGAGACAGGAAAAAGCTGATTCTAATTTTTGAAATCAGTTCAAGAACCAGTAAAAAAAGGCATCCTGTTTGGTAAGATTGAATGCATATATATGATCTGCTTCATGTTGACAGGAAGAATGTCATCTTCAACCTCATCCCCATTATTTTCCGTATTACCATTATCTTTTCTTCAGAGATGCCTATTTTGCCAAAGCAAACAGATCAAATGCTGATCAATTTCCTTCTTTTTTCTCCCCTTCCCACCAAATAAGCTGCGCTAAGACAGTAGGTATGCACTTAGAGATATAGACTGGCATGTTTTATTTATCACACCCATAGTTTAACCAATGAAATACCCCAGTGTTCTAACCTGAATGTCATAGCGAGTGAAGGGAGACAGGTCTCTGAGAATCAAAGAGCCAGACACATTCATTCCAGTCTTGTAGAGACTATTATTTACATAGACAGAATATTCAGTGACAACACCATTTGGGTTTGAAGGAGCTGTCCAGATGACATGTAGAGCTGTACTGTTGATGATGACAACCTCTGGAGGAAGCACGCCCGGAGGCTCTAGAATGAAAGGAAGACACTGAATAAACTCCAGCTGTCTCTGAAAAAGCACTTATTAAACTAAATGCAGATTGGTCTTTAGGTTTAGCCAGGGTGTTTTTTCCCCCCCTCATCTGCTGTCCTCTGATGAAGTTATTACATTCTGTAGCCCTCTGTAAATTGGCTTATTATATTCTCAGTTAGGAACCAAAAGAATTGGTGGTAAAATGCTTTATACCATCAGCATAGTGCTAATATTCAATATTACGTGACCAGTGGGATATGATGATAAATTATTCACCCATTGGCACCACTAACTCATATCTATTATTTGTCTCTTTTCCCAACCCTTCACTCCATTATTCCTGAGGAGCAGGGGGGAGGGGGAGAGGGAGGGAGGGGAAAAGGAAGGAAAATCTGCTCCTTAAGCAAAAAATAAAACTCAAGTACATTGGGGCTGGTGGAACGCGAAAAATCATTTGATGTTACTAGCTTGTAACTCAAGCAATATGAAGCAATAATGCAATATTGTCATTATGTAAATGATTTTGAATGTTGATTACCATAGGTAATGATGAAATCTAACATTAGAAAAAAATCTTGCTTGGCGTTAAATTACACAATTATTCAAGCATGTCAGAAATAACTATGCAAAGACCTATTTTTATCATAAGAACCCATCTTAACTAGTTGAAAAATTGTCCTTGTGATCCATTCCGTTTTATAAACAAAAGGTGTTGACCTTTGACACCACCAAGGGAAATGGGATGCTCACTTAAAGTGCTCTACTAATGACCTGGAACCCCTGCTTGGGAGGTAATGATATTATAATGTTTATAATGAGACTTTATAAAGCCAAAAAGATTAGAAAGATAATTCCAAATACATTTCGGACTCACAAGTTACTTCCCTTGCTTCCTCCCCCTTGCTAACTGACTTAGAAATGAGTCACAGGCAATTTTATTCAGGGACTGAACTTCCACCTACCCCTTTCTGGTGACTCAGAGATGGCTCTCACTATGTTGGACTGTTGTTTTGAAAACCATGTTGCTTAGGAGAATAAATCTTTAAAAAAAAATGGTTTCTGAATGTCACCACATTTTTACAGATATAAACTCAGCTCCAAACTCAGCATACGCTGCAAAGAACAGTAACAGATGAAGCTCAAATCCCATTATCAGAGCCTGTGCTGCCATCTCCATGGGACCACTTATTGATCTGTCACTTGACAACAGTGAGCACTTAAGCATTTATCCCCAACCCCCTTCCCTCCAACACCAGAAATTTTATAATGGAGGGATGTCTGATCTCAACCTCAGTAAGAATCAATCTATTTCATGCACATCTCTGAAGCTGAGCATCCCTGGAAATCTGGACTCACCTCCACTGCCAGTGGTCGCCTGCTGTACTTGGCTGTTAATGCTGTGAACTCCGTTGAAGACAGAGATAGAAATCCAATACTCTGTGTTTGGATTTAAGTGGCCAATGACATGAGAGTTTACATCTGGGGGTATTTTGAGAGATTCATTCGAGGTAGCAGAACTCCAAAAAAGAGTATAATATTCAACATCACCTTGGAGGTCTTGAAAAGCTGTTAACAATAAAAGTAGGACACTAAATGTGGCTGATCTAAAAGTGTCTTGGGGCGGGGAAAAGAGTCAACTATCATTCACTATTTCTTGAATGGGAAAAGGGAAACTTATGGAAACTTCTTTTGTGGTGGTTCTTGCTTCTATTGTGTAAGTAAAGTGAATTTCCCTTCCCCATTCCATGATTAATTATGCAGGTTCCTTTTATAGGAAATCACCTTTATAATTTCCTATTAGCATTTTAATTATATTACTTATAATTATTTAACTACTTTTCAAAATTTTGATGTACCATGAAAGGAAATTAAGAGTAATATTAAGATGCATAATATTAGGAACAACTATCTATAAATAACATAATACTAGAGAAAGATCTGTGCTAATTTCTATGCTAGGCATTTCCTGATACAAATTCTAGATTTTGAGGCATCTTTTAACTTACTAGCAAAATCTTTTAGATTACATCTCTAAGGATGTTGAAATAGTTATTTGATATGTACTCTGGCAATGTAGCAGAGCTACGGTGTTTAATTTTCTAAAGGATTCACTCAGTAGGATCCTAGGATGATTATGGTAATGCATCACTGCATGATATTTCAGTTAAAGATGAAGCACATATATAAACGTGGTCTTAGCAGGCTACACCATATAGTCTAAGTGTGAACTAGTCTAGTCCATCTAGATTTCCGTAATTCTACTCCATAATGTTCACACAAAGATATAATCACCTAACGACACACTTCTGAGAACATAACCCCATCGTTAAGTGACATATGACTGTATTTGAATTTTTATCAAGGTGTACATCCATTTCTCCTGGTTTAATGTATTTCTATGATGTAGATAAGCTCTTGAAGGGTGCCAAAATCAATTATCTATCTGACAGATATAACTCAACTGTCCTGCAATCCTCTTCCTTTCAAAGACCAGTCCCACTGTTTTCTTTCTCCTCTTCAGTACAATTTCTCAATTTTTTGTCCTACGTTCTATTTCTCATGGCCTCATTATCTTCCTACAACAATGCTTGAAAAAGAAAATATATAAGACAATCATATTTTCTTAGGTAGGAAGCAGTATGTACTTTACTTATATTCATATTTTTCAAGATCTAAAGCAGGAGCTATTAGCTTGGTTTGTATTAGAGCTGGGGTGGGGAGTACTGGCTTATAAGACTCCTGAAATTATCTGAGGAGTGTGTCAAAACAGTTCGGCAGCACTAGGAGCCCTTGTGCACTGCTGGTAGGAATGTAAATTGATGTGGAAAGCATTATGGAGATACCTCAAAAATTAAAAATGGAAATTCCATATAATCCCATTGTCCTAATTCTCTGTATTTACTTCCCCAAACACAAAAGCATTAATTTGAAGAGTTATACACATCCCCATGTTCACTCTAGCATTGTTTATAATGATTGAGAGTTGTAAACAATAGAAATACTCATTGACAGATTAGTAAAGAAGGTATTTTATATACACACACACAATGGAATACAACTCAGCTATAAAAAAAGTTGAAATTCTGCCATTTGCAACAACATGAATGGACCTAGAGGGTAACATGCCTATTGAAACAAGCCAGATGGGGAAAGACGAACACTATATGATTTTACTCACATGTGGTATATAAAGAAACAAAAAAGGAATAAATTAAATAGAACAAAAATCAACTTTTAGACTATAAGACCAAATTAGTGATTACCAGAAGGAAGGGGAGAAGGTGAGTGTGGGGAAAATGGGTAAAAGGGGTCAATAATATAGTGAAGGTTATAAAAGAACTTTGGTGTTAAACCTATTACAGTGTATGCGAATATTGTTTTATGCTATAGATCTGAATGTATATAATGTTACTTGTTATTTCAATACATTTTTTTAAAGGAATAGTCCAAAAGTAAAATAAACAGACAAAAACAAAAGAGTAGCAGAGGATTTGAAGGATAGGGTAACATTTCTCTTTATGGTTACTGAAGTACAGAATCTCGAATATGTGAGATCCTAGTCTACAATCAGTAAAGAAATATGACTTTGGAAACTGTATGATTTTCCTTTAAGGATTCATTTTCATTAAGATTTAGGGTATTGAACAAGTACTGAATGCTATTTCCTGAATGTTATTTTTGTTTCCAGAGGACACTATTGCTGTAAACTTATCTCCAGCAATAATTAAAAATCTTTAGCAAACTAGTACAGTGGGAAGAGCTCATGTTAGATCTTTAACAACCATTCTGGAAAACTCTAGAGACAGAGAGGTATAGTTTCTCTAATACCACAAAATGTAAACACCTCCAGCTATAAGGTGATGTTTATGAATTTGTGGGAACTAGCTATGAGTGGGAAATTTCCTTCCATCATTGGAACTATTATCTACTGACTTATAATATTCTTGCTCATTAATTGGTGGCAACTGAGGTATAATATTAAATCTACTAGGCTTGAAGTTCACGTTATATTTTAGTTAAGTGTAGGCTGGTTAGAAATTCAACCCTAAAGATATAATATTAATGAAATGTTTCCAAACTCTACTTATGACTATGAATGGATTTAACCTTAATTATAAAATGTGCCTGCTATCTCTTCTATCATGTTCCAATGAATATATACATACATATATATATATATGTATATATATACCTTAAAAATATGGTGACTAGCACCATAAATTCAAAATGAGTAAAGACCACATGCCAATGTCTGGGTGAAATCCCATTAAATGCCATTTTTCGACATGTACCATATGTCATCCCCTTTGAAATAGAACAGGATCTATTGCACCAAAGAAGAAAGGAAAATACAGTGATTCCATCACATCACTTCTGTCTTACTCCGTGATAGAGAAGCTCTTATAACCAGAAATAGATAGCATCTCTGGGTAAAAAATGTCAGATTTCTACACTAGCCTCTCACTGACATCTCCTCCAATACTTGCTCATTCACTTAGATAGGATAATGCAAAGTCCAAAACACAGCATAAGAGTGGGAAGACATTATATCTTCACATTCCTAGTCACCCTGGGAGAAGTTCTGGCAAAGGAGTATGGTTTTTCATTGCTCAAGTAAGGGTTTTACATTTCAGTGGTCTCTTTCCAAGTCATTAACCATTGATAATAGTGTCTAGTTTCTCTAGCTAGAAAAGGACTCCAACCTAGGGAATGGTGGATTCACTATGTGAAGGAGCCAAGGTCTTAGATTCATGGCCATGAGAGTTTAAAAGGGGATAAGGAAAAGTTACAGATAAATCTCAGATACTTTGTTTTGGTTTCTGAGTGACTCCTATTAAACAATATAAAAAGCAAGCACTGAGGTATAGAGATTTCAGAACTTGTTTTGCTTGATACACCTTGAGTTTGGAGTGTTTTGGGGGTGACTAAATTAAAGTGTGAATATTTGAGGTAGACTTACATAACTTGAAGTTAGGATCTGAATCCTATCTTATTTGAAGCAACAAGAAAAATCAAGAATGTCCTATGAGATTACATTAAATATGTGTCTTTATGAATATTTCTCAGATATTCTAGTCATGGTATTTGTAACTCATATTTTATACACCATTTAAATGTGTCTGAGGTATTGCTCTAATCATATCAGTCAACCTCAGTTGAGCTGAAGTAGAAGGTTATACACTCTGGACACAGTTTTGCTTATTACATGCCATTTTGGCTAGTCATCTCTTTACATTGGTCAGAAAAACGCTCTAAGACATAATCAATTCTCATCGATAGACCAGATCTCTCTCTTTTGTAATAGATTTCCAAATAATGTAAAATAGTTGTTCAATAAGCTTGTTAAAAGTCCTTTTGCAAAAGCAATATAATTATGCTCCTTACATGCTTCTGGATTATTTTTAGAGAGAATTATCAATTAAGTCTTCTAGGTTTTAGCATCTAGAGCAGGGGCAGGCAAATAATAGCTGATGAACAAAATCTGTCCTGCCACCAGTTTTTATATAATCTGCAAGGCAAGAATAATTTTTACATTTTTAAATGGTTCAGAAAAATCATAAGAAAATCAACACTCAGTATTCATGATACAGTTTTACTGGAGCACAGTCATGTTAGTCTCAATGTCATCTATGGATGTTTTCATGCTACAGTGGGGGTGAGCTGGAGTAGTTTTGCCAGACTGTGTAGCCCACAAAGTATTATTTACTAGATAGTAAATAATAGCTCTTTTCAAAAAAGTTTGTGGCCCTGATCTAAAGCAGCTGCGGTAAACCATTCCATGGTTTCCTAATTTATGTGTCTAGGATTAAATTCTGCAGTCATCTCTCATTAGCAGGATCATTGAGAGATAATTTTGTTCCAATGTAAAAATCCTGAAAGGATCCTATTAAGGTTACTTTATGATAGAAGTGTTGATCTTGCTCAGAGAGTCTCAAATTAGAGTTTAATCTTCCCAGTTTCATGGTGCAGAGCTCTGTGTCACCAACTAAATACTTCCTGGAAAATTTGAGCTTATCAAAAATACTTCTTGAAAAAGTTCTATGCTCTGCCTCAAGGTAATATTGCGCACATGAAGAGGGCAGGTCCTCATGTGCAATGATCCCAGCTAGATTCTATTTTTCCCCTTACAAGACAGCTCATGCCTTCTATCTGGCCTATCTATCCATCAAAACCAAATAACTTCATCTTGTAAATTCCCTAGCAACTTCAGTCTTTCATGTTTCAGCTTCTGTAGATAACTTGTCAGAGAAAATGATACTTAAAATAGATTATATATGGATATATTGAGTAGCCAACATTCTACATTTGACCATGAATACAGGATAACTTAGTTTCACTATTTACGGGAAATGATAAGAATAAACAGGGGTTAAGTTTGTTAGCTCAGCTTCTGTTATGGTGTCCAAGAAGGGACTTAAAATTGATTTAATTTGTATTTCACATAATAGCTTGCTCAATCAAAGTGACTGACTCAGATTATGTTCCTTCTGGTTATTCAAGAACCCAGGTTCTTTTCTCTTATGTGGTTTTGAATCCCTTTGGGTGCTGTCCAGGATTACAGAGTAGACACTGAGAGCACAACCATGTTCCACTTTCTGCACAGGGGAAGGGTGAAGAATGAATGGGTAAGCACAAATCCATTTTTTTCTGGATATGACCCCCAAAACACAGCATTTATCTTTATTTTTATTAGCACATACAGCCACATGGCCACAAGGAACTGAATGGGAGGCTGGTAAATGAAGTCCCTAGATCAGAGGCCAAGGGGGACACTATCAATAGACGAAAAGGGAATGAGTGGTATCCAGCAAGTTAGTAGTTTTACCTTTTAGCTAAGTCAGGTGATGTGTATAAAGTGACATGTATTCTTTCTATACCTTCTATACTTTTCTAAACCTTCAACTCACTGTACGAATAGTTATAACTAATGCCTTGAAAAACTATGTTTTAAATTCTTATTAGAACTGACATCTCCAATTTTTAATCTGTTGAAAATTCCACGGACATTTTAGAGCTAGAATAACACTTTCCACCAATACTAGAGATTACTAAGTGCTAAATAGATGTTATTTCATTTAATCCTTATAACAACATTGTATGGCAGTTAATATGATCCCCATATTTTGGATTAGGAAATTGGGATTTAGTCAAGTTAAGTGGCTTTTTTTTAGGACATAGTATCAAAAAATACTGGAACTGAGATTCAAACTTAATTTTCCTGAATTCTAAAGCTTATTTCAAAAATTATTTCTTCATATGGCTTCATATACTTGGGTATTTTTCTAGTAAGGAGTATTTGAAACCATGAGAATTGAGGGAGTTGCTAATAGGAGAATTAGTGTGTGAAAGAATACTCAGGAAAGAACTTTGAGAAAAGTTTTATTTAGGAGATGAGGGAAAGGAGAAGTCAGAAGAGAAAGCATGCCTATCAGGGGGGTCATTCATCATGCCCATTACACCAGAGAGCGAGCATAGGATGGCCCGGAGAAAAGAGCACTGAGTTGGGTCATTACTGCTAAGTACTTCCCAAGGACCATATCAGTGGAGTCCAGAGAAAGGTCAGATGACAACATGTTCACAGGTGAACGGGAGGAAAGCCAGTGGAAAACTGAAAACAGTCTGATTGACTTAACAAATGGAGTGACTGTAAGAGAACAGAGAGACAAGTTGATCCTGCCATGCAAGGCACTTCTTAGAAGAGGTGAGACCTGGTACTTACATGGATTGCTATCAGAATGAGATAGCTTCAGACAAAGTAAAAATTTCTGGTATTACGAAATCTGATGGTGTCTGAAAGGACCATGGTGCAACAGATGATTTGGGGTTGAATTTAAACTTATTCTCTTACTTGTGGCATTTTCATACTTTATGACTTTTCGAGAGAGTTCACCGAGATATTAAAATGCAGGATTTAGTTCATTAATCTTTGTGCACTTGAGATCCAGGACAGAGAAAATCATACATAAGTGTGGAAGAAAGGAAAAAGAGGCAGGAAGATAGAAGAGAAAAAGAGAAAGAGGGAAGGAAAAAGAAGAAAGAATGACAAGGAAGATTATACGATTTGGGGTGTAAACCTAGGAAAGTAGAGTGAGCAGATGGTAGAGTAGATGGTATTTGGATAATCATCCATTTCCTCTTTTTTAATGCTGTTTTTTCTTACCACCTCCTTTCCTTTCCTGACCAGCGTTGACCTCAGAAGAGATTCTGTTTTCCCAAGACACTTTCCCATAGGTACTTTCTTATTTTGTCTTATATTTTAGTGTGAGCAATTAAAACAGGGAGGATATTATTCAATTACTTTTGACAGGGTGCTAATGACCATTAAGAGTAAGTGTATGGGAAATAGCTGAAAAGTGGATGCTCTAGCCCTAAGTGTGAATTTGAGAAATGTCACTTATTGTCATTTGGGGGTCAGGTGCTAAGGATCAGTTACCATCTCATAGGGTTCTTCTGAGGGTTGTGTGAGTGATTTAAGTGAAGGTGTTTTGTATCTTTTCTTACAAAAATATGATAATTTTCTCTAATAGAATATATCTTGATGGTATTTCATTTATGCTGAAATATTTCCTTCTATTATATGAAGCAGGAAGAAGAAACTTCTATCTCTTCAGGGACCAGGTAGGTGGGACTGGTTCCAAGGACAAATGTCTCCAGGGGAAAGCTAATCCTCAGGGCCAACTTGTATTGCCCCCCAGCAATAGTTTCATTCAGTCACTGACTTTTTCAAATCAATTGCCCAATCATCAATTTTATGAGAAAACTTGTAATTGATAAATGCTGGCAAAATACTACTTCAAAAAATCAAATATTGCAGGCAATAAATCAATGTCACAGGGAAAGCAACTGTGACCTAGGTGTTGTCAATTTACAATATTTGCCCTAAAACATGAATTAAAGAAATGCAGGGATGCTCTTACCTCTCGGGAATCACAGAGGAATTTGAATGTTGAAATATGGGCCTTTTTAAACTTTTCAACCGGGTATCTCTGCTATTATGCAATTGGCAAACATTAACCAGAAACATACTACCTAGATGGTGTGTACCTGCAGAGTGTATTAGTGAAGAATGTTTTAAAAATACCTGTTATAGTCATGCCCTGGTGGCTTAGGCATCAAGCTGACGAATGAGGTATGGACTATGTAATGCAGAAGATCCAGGGATCATAAGCCAGGGCAAGAGAGAACATCAAAACAAACAAACAAACAAACAGACAAATGAAATTACTATATTTTGTTTTTTCTGAAAGGCAGTTTCTACTAAGTAAATATTAAATTTTCATGTGGCTTTCGCCTATAGTTTTGTGCCTTTTAGCAGATTAGACAGTGCCACTTTTTTTCTACAAATCAAAAAACTGGTGTACAATTAAAATCTCAGTGACAAGGTGGCCCTTTCACAGAGGAGTGACTAGCTAATTTACTTAGGATAGCAGGTGGCACAGAGGAGGAAAGTGACAATGCGACAAGATTGCGTAGGCTGACCCTCTGCTGACAGTTAACCTTTGTGCTCACAAAGAGTTATCTGAAAAATTTCTAAGGTATGAATGGAAATAACAGCAGATTGCATTACCTACATCTCGAAGGTCAGAGGTTCAGATTACCAAGGTAATGAAACTTCAGTGAGCAGCCTCAGACCTATTAGGTTTGTCAGTTTTTATAACCATGCTTCCTTCAGGCTTGCAATTATAACATAAAGGACCTATATGGGTGGGATTTCAGCAGCCGGTTCTGAAAAGAGGTATTCAAATGTCAGATGCAGGGGAGGGCATCCACCTCTATGCATCAGTTTTTATGATGAACTGGTGGTGAGGGTGAAATGCAGAGGAAGAGGGAGAGGAGGGGAAATATATTAGACAGCAAAGTCCATCTCCAGATAAAAACTTCTCGTTTTCCCCAGAGGTGTCTCAGAGGGTATTCATAAGCATCAATTAACTTATATTCTTTCATTTAAATGGTTTAAGAAATCCCAAGAGAGGTGACACAGATCATTAGAAACCTGAAACCTTATAAAAAAAACTCCAGAGTAATAGCCTTATGGAAAAATGGGTTATTTAGTGACCACAAAGATCAACATAAGCTGCATTGATTTTAATTTACAACTGACAGAATATAACAGCAAGGTAAATTCCCTCTGATGTTCTAAATGAAACAGAATGCATCTGTCTTTTTTGACAATAACAAAACCCAATGACTGCTTGGAAATGATGTATTTCCTATTGCTCAATGAGTAACAGTTTTTGAACTTTTTATATAATTGTGGATACTTGCTCCAGTGCATAGCATTTTCTTTCTTAATAAATAAATGTCTCATGGGGCTTTCCAAATCGGGTATTTCTCAAAAACTGGTAATATCCTAACATGTTTTGATACAACTATTTGCCAGATCTCAAGGGGACTCACCAGAATGATTACAATAAATATTTTGTGAAATATTCAGAGGGGCCTTTTCTGGTTGTGATAATGAGGGCTACACTTGAACAGATCAGCTGCTAAATGTTATTTGATTGACCAACTAGACCTAAAAATTTCAAATTTGGTGGCTTCTAAAGGCAGGAGCAGATTAGATCCATCTGTGAGCATTTCTAACGGCCTTCACAGACTTGTTCTAAGCAGGGGTCAGGGTGGGTCCCAGCAGTATGGAAGCAAGTCCACTGGTGCTACAGCAAGCTGGGGCTCTGTCTACAACCAGTTCTGGAGTTGATTCACTTGGCAAACTCCTTCACATTGTTGAGATCCTGAAAAATTATGGGTTGCTAATATGTGTTGAGTTAGAAGATACAGAGGCAGAACTCTCTATAGGAAAGAACAAAATACTAGTTAACATGGACATTTCTGTCACAAGGGGCTTGTGTGACAGAAGCCACATGCCCACTCCAAAGGGAATGTAAGAAAGGAGAGAAGATCTAGAAGGACAGAGAGGTAGTAGAGAGTCTGCCTCTGCAGAATAATCTCAAAAAGTGCCCATTTTTCCATGCATTTTGGTACTCATCCATGAAGGGGAAGTAACAACGTACTTACTTGGCTTAGCCCATGATGCGACGACGGCCGTATGGTTAAGAACGTGGACACTGAGGTGGGCTCCTCTCTCTGGAAGACCAGCTAAGGTTGTCACTGTCGCTTCTAGGCTTGGTGTAAAGCCCATGCTGTTGTGCACAAAGACCTTATACATGTATGTTGTGAACCTGAGAGAGTCATATGTTTTTATAGTCATGTGTTAACGCCTCATTCACAGAAATCAAAACACACAGTGACATCATTCTTCACAGAATACAGAATTCCTCATTTCCCCTCCCCCAAAGCACAATTCTCACCTGCCCCTCACAAAATACACTCTTTTCTTTTGCCTCCCGACACAGAAAAGCGTATCATTATTTCTGTAACTCTCCAGCCTTAACTGAAATGTCAGGAAAATATTTTATTGGGAATGCTAAGCAAATGCTGCTATTTAAAACAAATGTGGTTTATCTTTTCCTCCTTCTTATTGTTTTCAGAAGTAGTAAGGATTACAGCTCAATTCAAGACGCAATTACAAATCTGGCAAGCTGCCAGCTTCTGACTTTGACCCAGAGAGTTTTATGCTGTGCTTTTGGGAAACTCATCCATTTTCAAATACCTGAATCCCTCATCACTTTTTTCTATCCATACCTGTGTTTCTCCCCATAATCTCATTGGCGGACAGATAAACCCCTAAATTAAATCATCACTGTGGCCAAAATGTACAATATTCGCCCACTGAGAATTTTGCTACTGAGCTGTAGTTTACCATTGTATCAACATATTTACTTGCTTCAATATATGGAAACTGAATATTACTTTGCAGAAGGAGCAAACTGGATATGGCGATATGATATGAGGACTTTGCTTCCAAAATATTTATTAAATCTGTGATAGAGAAAAATCATCAATTCCTTATATCTTTCAGGCCTAGGACTATCAGATTTTCTTTATTTAGTTCAAAACTGCCTGATAGGAAATTCTATTTACAGACACAGTCAGGCTTAGACTAGACAATCATTTTAAAATACAATATACCTGGCATTCAAGATTTGGGGAAAACCTTGGTCTCGTGTCATCATTACCAAATTTGTCATGACTAATAAGGTCCTGTTGATTTTCCCTCAAAAAGTCATAACTTACTAGCTCGGACCAGGGGTGGTGCCATTTTCAGGACTGTGTTGAATAATTGACCAATAGTTTGCTACCACCTATGTAGACGTCTGATGTTTCTCTTTTCTTCCACTCAAGGCCCAAAGACAGTTTTAAAGGACTCTGTCTCGGTCACACTTAAGGGTGCTGTCACTGGAGCCACAGGGAAGAACCAAGTGATCAGGAAGAATTTATTTATCTATTCTTCTCACATAAGTGCAGATTTCTCCCTATATCTGAAAGCAGAGAGTTCCTAAGAACCTTTCATAAGCTGAACTAGAATGAAGAAAAGAGGTAATCACCATTCATTTATATTGCTCAGCATTCCCAGACAAGCCCTGAACAAACCCCCCACACCAAGACCTACAAAATCACACCAAACAAGACACTGAACCTAAAATCCCACTAGCAGCTAGTAAAAGGAGAAATGCTCTCATGAGCAAACGGTCTATAGGAAGTGGTTCCAGGAAAAGTAGCTGTTCCACATTGTTTCATTATAACATTAATGAGAAAAACAAAAACCCTCAGCCTTACACTGAACAAAAAGATGTTATTCAAGAACATGCCTTCTTTTTCAGTCTTTTACCTTAAAATTGCCATTTCCATGACCTGCACATGCTGTTGAGTGAAGGCCTACTCTATTACAGCGAATCTTTTCACTTCTGCTTGGCCTTCTCTCACATATCTTTCTTTCATCTGTTTGGTGTGCTGTAGTGGGTTGAATTATGACCGCTCCCCCACCCCCACCCCAAAAGCTAGGTTTAAGTCTTAATCCCTGGGACCTGTGACTGTGTACTTATTTGGAAATTGGGTCTGCGCCAACTACTCAGGTTAAGATGAAGTCATTCTGCATTGGGGAGAGCCCTAAATCCAATGTACTCAAGTCTTTATAGAAAAGAGAGTGAAATTTGAAATTTGGATAGAGACACACAGACACAGGGAGAAAACATGAAGGCAGGGACAGAAACTGGAATCATCCTGCCACAAGCTGAGGACCAACTAGGGCCATGGAAAGAAGCAAGGAAGGATTTTTCTCTTGAGTCTTCTTGGGAGCATGAACTTGGCAACATCTTGATTTTGAACATTTTACCTCCAGAAAAGTAGGAGAATACATTTCTGCTGTATTAAGTCACATCATTTGTTTACAGCAGCCCTGAGAACTAATATACATGCACATACACACATATATATATATATATATATATATCTACTTTTAAGCAAGTGTTAAATATACATGATCAAGACAAATATACGTGATCAAGACAAGTGGAATATAATAGTAATAGCATCTGCTGAGTGCTTACTTAACCTGTGTCAGGAATTTTCTGTATGGATCCATTCATTTACTCCTTACAATTCTCTATAAGGTGCTACTAGAACACGTTTTGAAAATGAAGACATGAAAACTCAAAGAATTAAATAACTTGTGTTGTTATCAAGCTCCTAAATGGGTGAGTTCAGATACAAATACGTAGACAGTCTGGTTCCCAAGTCCACTCCTTTCAACATGACATTGAATTGCCAACATAAAGATGGTGATGATGACAGTAGTAATAATAAGATCATCACACAAATAAGATCATATTTGGGTGATGTCATACCATTGAAGCTTGACCTCAGAGTTTTTTTTCAGCAGAAGGCATGGATTTTGCTTATCTACCCAAAGTCTCACCAAATTCACTCTGTAATCAGTAGGAAGAAATTAAAGGATGGTGAGTTGAGGTTGAGAAGCTAGCAAAGCACAACAATAGAATCAAGTATTTTGTATGGCTTCCATGGGAACGGAACCAGTGACCTTGGTGTTATTAGCTCTCTTCCAGCAAAATATTTTTAATTGTGTTTTACTTCATAAAATGGTTTAAAAGAAATTTAACCAGCATCTAAAGGCCTAATTTCCTCTCCTGTAACATTTAAATGTCTCTACCACAGGTCTATGTTGTTATATATTTTGTAAACTTTATGGTCTTAAGGGGATACTTCTTTTGAGATTCTTTTCTATAAGTGATATCAATATCAGGTGGTATTAAAATGGTGAAACATAAATAAATTCTGTAGGTCCTTAGTAGTTACTATGGTATTTTAAGCTCTTTCATCCTACGTCAAGTAAATAAGGTAGGTAAATGGTACAGTATATAATTTAAGCTTGCATAGAAAAAAATTAGGTTACACAAATATTTGTAAACGGGAATGCCTGTTTTTAAAGTAGCATTACAATTTTAGAGTAAAGCTGATCTTAGATTTTATTCACTTTGAATAATAAAATATATGCTTCTCTCTACAATGAAGAAAACTGAGCCCCTGAGAAGTTAAATGGCTTTGACTAAGGTTGAACAACTAGGTAACAGGAAGAGCTTGGCCTCTAGTGTCCTCATTTCTAATACTATTTATTATTTTATTTAATAGAGAAATCAGTAGGCATTTCACTTGACATCATGCAGTTGTCTTTTGTACTTTCTTTAAATTTCATAGTTAAATTAATTTTTTTAAGGAAAGGTGGAGGCAGGAATGAAGGTGTTCAGGTAGGCAGGCAGGAAGAGAAGAGAAAACCACTTTGTTTATTGTGTTTTGTTGTTCATCCTGGGTGTTTCCTCAAGTCCCAGGTCTTGAACCCAGTACCATGAGATGTATATGAACTGCATCCAGGGTGTACGAGAGCACTAGGACACCAGGGCATGCCAGTTGAATTAAATTTCAAAAGAAATAAGATGTTAAATTCTCTTAAATGAAAAAAAAAAAAGCCTTTTTATTGCATTTGAAAGCTAATCTTTATGTCAGTATACTTATGACTACAGAGCTTCCTCAACTTACAACAGGGTTATGTGCTAAAACGTGCACTGGAAGTTGAAAATAATCTACACTGAAAATACATTTAATACACTGGAGCTATCAAACATCATTGTTTAACTTACTTTACTTTAAATGAACTCTGAGCACTTATACTTACCCAGAGAATTAAACAAACTTATCTATATAAAACCCATTTTTTAATCGTGTTGAATGCTTCAGACACAGAGGGGTATTTTATAGACATGATGGGACTCAAAAACACAAAACACAGTATCAAAAAGTGCTTGAGACACAGCATATTGTGCAGTGCCAGCTACTCCCTTGTGACTCAGTGGCTGACGAGGAGCTGTGACCGCTGCCCGAGGCCTGAGGGAGCATCAGACTGAATATCACTAGACTTGAGAAAAGATCAAAAGTTCAAATGAGAACTATGGTTTCTGTGGAATGTTCATCACTTGCATTGTAAGTTGAACCACTTTAATTAGGGGATCGCTTCTATATGTGTCAGATTATAGTTTACCACTTCCTAAAAAAAAGAAAAAGTACACTAGTAGGTTAAAGTATAGCTTGTTCTAGGTATACCTGGAACATTTTCTCACTCCACAAGTACAGGTATATATTTAGGTGTTTATTACTGATTCCAAAAGGGATATCCCTTTTAGTTTAGTTAATAATAAACTAATATTTTCAAAGGATGCTGGATCAATTGACATCATTTACTCCTGTGAAATGTATGGGTTGCAATCAATTTTTTCCCTAAATACTAACTGTGTTCCTTAGGTGTGTCTTGAAAAATGCACCATTTCAAACCCATAGGAAACAGCTTTTGAGGTCTGCAAAGTGAATGAGCCCTTCTACTGAGCCAACATTGTAGCCATAAAACCAACTGCTTGAAGGTTGATTTAGGGATACCAGGTGATCACAACAGTTATTCTCTACATGATGAATCTGTTTCAGAGTACCTTTAGCCCTCTCTTAACCCACAAACAGAAAATGATAAAATTTATTGTGTGTAGACATGATCATGTCTCTTTCTTTGTAAAAGATAATATACATTAAAATCTTATTTATGTAACAGTGCTTATTTTAAGATTCAGTTGTTATTATGCAAAGGAATTAGAATACTAGATTCTGTTTAGGGGATGAAGTTTTTAATGTATTTATTTACTGAGTGGGCAATCTATAAATGAATGAATGGATGGATATTTCATAGTTACTAAGGACTTCCATCTCCTAATCTCAGGTCACACATCAAATTTGGTAGGTTAGTATTATGAAAACCAATAGAGAAATGATCACTGAAATCGAAAGTGTTTTTTACTTCTTATATAGAAAGCACTTAAATTATGGTGCTCTCTCCTATTAGATGCACCATAACTTCATTTATTCATTGATTTGCTTGTTCACTAAAAAACATTTACAAGCATGCCCTGGTGATCTAGTAGATAAAGCCACTGGACACACTTCACCTACATCCCAATCACCCAAGTTTGAGATCTGGGATGGAGGAACAATCAGGATAAACAACTAAATAAAATGAAGTGCTTCTTCTTCCTTTTCCTTTCTGCCTGCCTGCCTACTTGCCTTCATTCCTGCCTGCACTTTTCCTTAAAAAAAAAAGAAGTGTGTATTGAATATTAACAATATGCCAAATGCTAAACATAATGAATGTGACATCTATTCTACTGGAGCATATTCATTTTTTATAGAAATACATAAATATTAAATTATAATCCTTAAAATAAGTTTCATTTATTCCTTTGTCTTTCAATACACATCAAATAAAGCATCTAATTTAACCCTACCTAGTCAGGAACTATTCCTATAGGAGGTAACGGGTATTACTGAGAAGCGATATTTTGCTCAGTGAAGACATCTGTCCACAGAGAAGCATTATTCCAGGGCAAGATATCTGAAGGCTTGGAGGTTGAAGGGCTTGATGTGTTTCTGGAACCAATAAAATTCTTCAGCATAGCTACAGAATGCCTTAGGTAATTTTCATCAGAATTAAAATCGTGTCAACTTTATTGATGTCCTAATAGAATTCATATGTCGATATTGTCACCAATATAAATCATGCACCTGAAAATGCAGGCTCTTCCATTGCTTCTTACACTAATTCTTCTTCACATCTATCACAACTCAATTGATAGTTCTTACACACTCAAATCGCTTTTAGGGATAAATAAGCAAACCCAAATACAACATATATGTAGTTACTTTTTGTAAAACACCATTTATTGCTGTTTCTAAAAAGCCTACTGAAGATTTCTTGCTTTTGAAATTGATGGCTAATGATCATTGTGCTTAAAGATTTTGTAATAGGATGCTCTTGAGATGGTGAGTGAAAGTGGCAACTGTCAGATTCCATCGCTCTCTATATTTATGCTACCAGAATGTCACAGCTAAAGTAATTCTGCTGTAATTTTTGCCTTTGCTCTACTAAGTTATAAACATTAGAAAGAAACTATATGAATAACAAACAAGCATTGGGAAATAAAACCTCACATGACAAAATGTATCCTTCCAGATGTAGAGGCTCATTTTTCATGAGGCTACTTTATATGGTGACGCTTAGAAAGGATAGCATGAGGCAAATTTAGAGCAAAAAAAATCTCAGTGGAGAAAAACATTGTGAATCCACTTAATTAATTTAAATGTGGAACAGATACATTTTCATACACTTTGAATTATAGGCATTGTTATTGATTAGCACACTAACATTGACCAAAGTTGGCTTTCATTCCTATACTCAATTTTTATCTACACTTTTATGTGAAGAAGAAAATATCAGGATTTACCTCATATTGCTAACAGTTACAACTTTGAATATATTTATGTTATAGGGACACATCATAGAACTGACTTTGTCTTTTTATAATAGCAAAGTGGGAAATGTCATCTGTGCACATTTAATCTCATTAAAAAGGAGGGAAAGGATGATAGCAGTCTTTTGAATATTATCCCCCAGAAAA
The DNA here is from genome assembly GCA_004363575.1 of Solenodon paradoxus. Taxonomy (NCBI): domain Eukaryota; kingdom Metazoa; phylum Chordata; class Mammalia; order Eulipotyphla; family Solenodontidae; genus Solenodon; species Solenodon paradoxus. The sequence goes on along the minus strand of RJWH01004182.1, from coordinate 92,230 downwards.
TACATACTCATTTTTTTAGGCTTAAAAAAATCAGATTCCGTTAGTAAGATTTAAACTTAGACTCTGTGGTATATTTATCTTAGGTACTTATACCTGAAAACAAGACAAACGATTCTATGAAAATAAGATGATAATTTATTCATTTTAAAGGCTTTCATTTAGCAGATTTTTGAGGAGCCCAATGAAGGTCGCTCTCTAGACTGTCAGTGCTAAAGAAATACCTTAAAGGGATTTGTAAATAATTGAAAGGTACAGGAATTTGAACATATCTCCCTTCATTAATGTAATGACAGCTGTGTAATCTACAAGTCAATATTTTTCTTAAAATAGAACAAAGAACCTGTTACTTCATATCACTTGCTCTTGAGTAAAATTGAGAAAAAGCAGGACATTCTCCATTGTGTTCTCAGAGGGTGTATCTGTCTCTTGGGAAGCAAGCACCCTGAGGTGCTGGCAGCTCTAAGTGTGGATGACACTCAGTGAAGGAGGCAGTACCCTCTGGTTAAACCCAGTCAGATTCAGCATGGCATATCTTATGGCAATAGCACCTTTTCCAGTTTTTCCAAATAATGAAAATATCAGGAAAGCCCAAGTTATGGTTCCCCCCACCCAACAACCACAATTTGGCCACTGTGCACATAATTATTAAGACAAGCTAGAAACTGACAAATGGTATGAGCCTACAGTTCTTCTGAGCATGTGTCTACACAGATAGAGGAGCAATCAAGAGCAAGGCTATGCAACTCAGAATCATGCCTTACCGTAGATAATCATAAGAACTAAAATGCTTTGGCCAAACTAAAAGATCTAGATAATTTGTTCAATCTACATATAGATAGAAAGTGAAAAAGCAATGACTGGGGATGATCTGAATTTCAGAATATAAGATTTTAGATTAAATTGGCATGTTTTTCTATTTATTATAAACATCATAGATAATCAGAATTGATCAACTGACCAAGGACATCGACTTCGATTTATATTTTCTCTGACTAATATATTTGTAAAGGCATGGCCAGTGAATCTTACGTAGATTTGATGTTTTATATCAAGAGCAGTGCTAATTTAAAAGCTGATTCTAGATGTAGCTATGGCAATATCAAGTTGAGTTGGAAAAAAACACTTCGATGTTCCCTTTATTTAGGTAGATGTGGTTAAGAAGGAAGGAAGAGAAAGGTAGTTTGAGGATAAGAGGAAACTAGGTATTTCTCCTGAAGGCACTGGAATTCAGGGTCCCTCTCCTCAACCCGAAAACAAACACAGATGCACACAGAAATCAACAGACAGATTTAAGCCACAGGTTAAGGAGATGCACCACAGATGTGCAACAAAGTGAGACTGGAACCCAAGACTTGTCCTCTGCAGTCTGGGAGCCTGCTCCCTCCCAGCAGGTGGTAAACCCTGGCTGCCTGCAGCCAGTGCAGTCAAGGGGCACAGTGACAACACTGACCAAGATCACTTCTTCTGAACAGAAAAGCAGGTACAGCACATAGCATCCGCTAGTGGACTAGTTTATCTTTCATTTCAATTTTGGCATTCTTTTTTTCTTTTTTCTTTTCCTTTTGAGGAAGGAAACAGGCAGGAATGAAGGTCAGTAGGCAGGCAGGCAGGGAGAGGAGGATGAAGCATTTTCTTTATCTAGTTAGTTAATTGTGGTTGTTCCCCCTTTTGTTTTTTTAAATCTTAGATATGGACATTAAAATCCTTAAGACCTGGGGTGCCCTGGTGGAGCAGCAGTTAGGTCAATCACCTCTAGAGGATGAAGGTCACATACCCCTGTATTTGAGTTCCAGGTCCAGGGGCAGAAAACCAGTGTGAACAACTAAAGACACAGAAATAAAATAAAATGCTTCTTCCTCCTCTCTCTTCCTACCTATCTGCCTGCTCACCTTCATTCCTGCTTGTACCTTTCCTTAACATTAAAAAAAAACAAAAAAACTTAGAAACATTTCTAGAATTTAAATAATACATCATCTTTGGTCTTGGACCTAGTTGAGTAAGTTTTTATTTCTTCTCTGAAGAAATATAATTAACTTTCTGTGACTTATTCTGTTTAACTGAATATTACAATGCCTAAAAACCAGATTCACTGATGTCAAATAGTTGGATTTATTTATTTTGGAAATTTCTAAAACCTGTACACACATATCATAGGAAGATGTTTTTCCATGTTATCTCTCTAGGTAGAGTTGAAGATTTTCTAGTCAACTCTGATGATAGCAATTAAAGTGGATCTAACACTATGTGTGAAGTGTCTTGTCTAGATTGTGAGCACGTTGAGAGCAATGGATATTCATCTTTTGCTTCTTATATCAGCATCCTAGGTATACAGAAGTAAAACTATGTGCAGAATAAATTAATTTCTTCAACCAAAGTGAGAGTAAGTAAATAGTGAATTGGAAATAGAGGAGAATAATCTAATGGCTATTGCCAATTAGATTGCACAAAAAGAATGTGCTAAAAATGGACTATCTTAACTTTGAGAAATGGCAACTTCATATGGTTCATTCTATTGCTTCTCAGACTCACATGCTGAGTTCATTCAAGAATCTTACAATTGCTATAAATGCTTTTCCACTACAACCTTTACAGTGGACAATGAAACTTTCCTGAGTTTTACCAATTCCTCGAAGGGAGTAACACTACAGTTATTAATCTTAAGGCACAGGATAAAATAACCAACCCTTTCCTGAGTTAGCACAGTCTTTCACTGCACAAGTATTTGAGTGTCCACTGTGGGCCGGGCACTGTGGTGGGGTGGAGGATACAGAAGTCATGGAGACACAGCCCTGCCTCCTGGTGGAGCTGATAACTGAAGGAGGCATTCAGACAAGCAGTAGGACCAGCACATTCCATGGAATAGTGATCCATTACACGTGCCGTGGAAATAGATGAAAGGGAGGCTGAGAGAAGATGGGGCAGGGAAACCCTCTAGGACAACTCCAGGTCAAGACTTTAAAGGATGTTCTGGTAAATTAAAGGGAAATTGAGGTGATAGGGAGAAGTAGCATGAGAAAGTTTTGCTGTCAGCAGTATTGAAAGTTGTGCCAACTTGGCTGGGACATAGAACCAGGCAGGGTGGGTCAGCATGGGGGACACAGTCAGAGTTGTAAATAGGGCTCAGAGAAGAGGTGGGCAGTGGTGAGTCTAAAAAAAAAGTTAATCTGATAGAAAAGTGACTAAAAAAATCTGAAAAGTTTTCATAAAGTAATATTTGCTGGTTTTTTTCCTCCTAAAATTTGATTCCATTGCTTCAACTCAGGAAGCTTCAGGAGTCATTTAATCACATCCAACCCCATTTTACAGATGACAAAAGTGAGGCCCAGAGAAGGTAAGAAAATTGCTGAAGGTCACACATCTAGTTCTCCCACCTAGGATGAAACCAAACAAAGTCTCTGAATTCTCTCTTTTCTGACATTTTGCCTTTTGCCCATATCTAGATTTCTTGAAACTCTAGATTGATTTTTTTCAAGTCCCAAGTCAGTTAACTAAATAATTATCATGACTTGAATAGATTCAATGATGATAACAATTCTTTTCCAATAAATTGCATGCATTTTATAAACGCCCAGCAACCTCTCCAGTTTCTTAGGTACTTAGTATTTCCAAATTTCTCTGTAACGTTTTCATGTCTGGCTAGAACTGTGACAAAGCCAATAGGTGAAGGCTCAACCCTCTACAAGTTTGACTTCAAAAGGCTTGTTTTAAGCATGCAGTTAAGATGGCAAACATGAACCGTGCTCACTTGCAGCTGGATGATTAATGACACAGATAACACCAAACATGTTTTAGTGCATAAGTGACAATATATATCCACAATGAAGACAGTGAGATACTTTCAACTATTCAACATGCCCCATGCTGAATGCCAGCATTTGTTTTTACAGTTTCTGTAATCTCACCTGCTAAGACCCTTATCTTTGTAAAACCACCGAGTTCCTGAATAAATACTGTGCCACAGATTTAAATCTTCTGGGATATTTGACGCAAGTGGTTGCTGGATTTTACGTCTCAGAAGCTCATATCTAAAGCAAAAGACAAGCAGAAACATTGGGATTATTTCAATTCATATTATTACTTAAATTCAGGTAGTATCGTGGTATGAGTGTTATGTGGATAGCAATAGAAAGGAAACATCTTAATTTACAACTATGAAATTTTATTCCCAATAATTATTTTTTCAGGCTCAAGTTTTATATAGTCAATTATTTTGAAGCAATTAGCTACACACATCTTAATTTACAGTTACGAAAATTTTTTCCAGATAATCATTTTTTTCAGGCTCAAGTTTTATATAGTCAATTATTTTGAGGCAAATAGTTACATTCACATTTACTGCTATCGGCAGGAATGAGAACATTTTAGATTTCTTCTATGTCAGATTTGCCAAAATTCAATGGCCATGTTAACACAAAGTAGAAATACAAAATTCTTATCAAGTTAATGATTTCCTAAGGCTTCTGTTATAGATAATTTATAAACTATGTTAATATTGTCAACTCCATAGTCTTGACTAAGTGTCAAGTTTAAATGATTAGAAAGCCATTTTGGAATCACAGCTCCTCTTTCATCTTATCTCAATCCCCGGCCACATTCTTTGCAAGTTTCCAGATAATGATGTGACAAAGAATTATCATGTTAGCTTTAGACTTTAGAAGCATATTTGTGCAAAGAAATGTATCATTTAGAGAAGGTGTCAAGTTTGCCTGATGTATAATCAAAGTATCCTTTGAAAATTAAGAGAAGGATGAAGTAGAGAATCGTTAGAGAATGGTGATTATTGTTCAAGAGCTTTTTCTTTTCACAATATTGTGAATTTCTACCTCTATGAAGTTCCATATTCCAGGTAAGTCAAGACAGGTAATAGGAAATTGAATAAAGATTACAGGTGGTAGAGGATCTCTAATAAGGAATCAGTTCTCTAGTCATATGTGGGTGAAAAGCTCCATTTTTCCCTGGAGAGATAACACTGTGGCAAAACGCAAATGCGTAGTCACTTTGTCTTACCTCAAATTGGGTCCATTGGGCTTGGATGGTGGCTGCCAAGAAATTGCAACACACGACTCACTTTGTGGGGTTACCAACAATGGGGAGACATTCTGAGGTAGGGTGGGGTGGGTGCTAACATAGGTAGGTAAACTTTCCGTGCATCCTCCAAGATGCCCATTGCCCCCTGAGCAAACCACGATGGTGACTGAGTAGTTAGTGAAAGGAATCAGCGGTTTCACGACTTGAGTGAAAATGGAGGAGGTAACACTGGTTATGGTGAGGTGAGTGTCCAGCATATGAATCTCACAGCTAAGCACCTCACCATTCTGGATGAGTGGGGGTTCCCACATGACCTGCAGGAAAAGATAAATTTAGAATCAGTGTGACAACACAGGAGCAGAGCTACTGAAGTCCCCAAGGCCTAGAATTTGTCCTGTCTTGTTTTCAGTTAAGTCACATTCGAAACGCCTCCTTATGCCTGAGTCCTTTGCACTAGACAGTAATGAAGGGTTTGGGATCAATTAGCAGTACACCAGGAGCGAGATGAAATGCTGCTTCCTGGGTCTGGCTTTTCATCTGGGTGCCTCCAAGCACTGTCAGGCTAATACACACCTTAGTGATTCATCTCCACCAGGGGTGTTCTGAAGGACACAGAGCACACATGTGGAGGAAATTCACACATCCACAAGCATCTGTAGGGCGGCAGCAGGATCTGGTCCTTTTCTTGTTATAACTCAATTAAATGGAACATCAGCACTCCTTGTTGAGCACTGTTGCAGAGTTGGTATGTATTCTGAATATGTTAATACTCCTTTTTGGGGGGAGGGAAGTAGTTTTTTTATTTTCTGTGGATGCACCACTGAGCTCTTGAATCTCACTCATGTCTAATGTAGAAAGTAAAGAAAGCTCCATGTCCTATTCTCTTTTCATACAGTTATATGCTATTTATATTTATTTTATTTTTAAAGGAAATGATCAGGCAGAAAGGAAGGTAAACAGAGGCAGGCATGCAGGGACAGGAGGAAGAGAGAGGAAGGAGAAACATTTTATTTATTTTATTTAATTGTTCATCTTGGTTGTTCCTGCTGGTTCTGGGTCTTGAACTTGGGTCTTTGGGATATATGTGAACTATGCCCAACCACCAACTCCACCAGGGCATGCCCTATTCTCAAATATAGGAGATGCATAGAAAACTTTTTAAAAGGAAAGCAAGTTGCACCAAGGTGGAGCAGTGGGTGTGTCAGCTGCCTCTGAAGGAGTGCAGTCCACGTACATCCCTAGACCTTGGGTTCAAGTTCCAGCCCCAGGGAGAACAACCAATGTAAACAACCAAATAAAAGATAAAGGAAAATGCTTTAAATAAAAATGAAAAAGGCAAGCAAAGGATGCTACTGTCTAACTAGTTCCAGCACGTGAGTTTCAGAGGAAAACAATCCCAACATTTTGTAGTGGAATATCATAATTTTTAATGTTCCTTTCCTCTTCTGGCTAAATTTTTAAGGGCATGGTGGTGATACACTCATACTCTGGTTGGGGAGAGAGACTATAAAAACATATCTAGGCCATTTAAAAATCGTTTATTTATATGATATCTAATTTTATTGTTGCCTTACCTAGATTATACTTTTCATCTCACAGGCTGTATAGCTTCTTGCTAGCAGGATGAACATCATATACCCATTGAATGTTCACAGAGATGGAGTTCAATGAGTAACTGCAGTTATGGTCAACTGGATTCTATATTTTCTCCTTAGCATACAGTTATTTTGAAATTTTAACAGAGAGGTTTCCCCAAAGTGACATATTAAATGTTACATTTTTATTTCCATATCAAATCAGAAAGGAGTAATAGAAAAATTAGAATAGAGACGGGAGAACCAAAATTTTCTGCCTTAATCAAAAAAAAATCCCCCAGAAGAAATACATGTTATTCATTTATTACTTCTTACTAATAAATAGTAAGAAAATATTCTCCCATCTGATGTCAGCTGGCCACTTGCTTGATGAGTACTGTCAATTTATAACAAACAGTGATCTGAAATCTACCTATATTAGCCACATAACTTGAAATCACTGCTGCTGCTGCTGATAATAATAATAATAATAATAATAATAATAATAATAATAATAATAACTTCCTGTAGTGTTTGACTCTGTTTTGGGGTGCAGAGAAGTTTTAGATGTGTTCCATGAGAACAGAGATTTTGTCTGGCTGGAGAAGAAGACAGAAACCTCAAAGAGCAAAGTTTGCAGAATAGACACAGGATTGCCATGTTTGGGTGATATTATGCCCCCTGAGGATGTGGCCAATGACTCAAAGTTCATCTCAAGAGGCTTCTTGGACTTGCATCATACATGAAAAATGGAAGATCCACAGCTAAATTCCAGTTGATGGATATGTGGAATACTACTTCTTTGCCTCTCAATCCAGAATATTCTGAGATCTCAGGTCAAAGTTTGATAGTACTTGAAAGAGTTAAAGCATGGGAGAGGTTCTTTGTTAGCAGGTGAGCTAACAGTGAATTGACTTGGAACTCAGAATAAGGACTGAGAAAAGGCATTTTACCAGCAAAGATGAAAAGGTTTGACTCTGGAAACAGTCTATTGAAGATCTTAAAAAAAAAAAAAAAAATCCCTATTTTCTCCGCTACAAATGTTTACAACTAGAAATTAGTTATTTTTTTCTCGTTTTAAAAGTTATTGACTTGGAAAAAATATTTTTGGTAGTATTGAGTTGGAAGACATGAAGATTTCTACAGGAAACAAAGATTCTGATAACAAGGTAAACGAGACATTGTTGTCAGTAGGCTAACAGAAATGGTATCTAACTTGATAACCCTCCTGAAAACATTCTGGAGTCATTAAAAACAAATGTGTACAAATTTTTAAGGAGCCAGCTTGCTAAATATTGAATTCTATCTTTCCCTGTGTTTAAGATCACATTTCTTAAAGTGTGGCCAAAGTATATGATATTGACACTACTGGGTTAATTTCCCATGTCCTCTTATCCAATCATTACACACAGGAAAGATTATGAAATATTACTGCATTCCAGAAAACTAAGACTAAAGAGTGTGTTCCTGGTCGGCATAAATAAGAGATGTGTTTGCGAAAACCATCGTTTTACACAGAAATCTTTTAAATAGAATTGTAGTTTCTGATTAGAAATAAAATATTTATTTCAGAGATACCTTGACTATCATAATGATTTTGTTTAGTTGAGTGATTCTTAATTGTCTTGATTTGCATTTTTCTGTTTAGCTATTATAACATCTTAGAAAATAGTACTGGGGTGGGTAGGCATTGATGGAGTCACTGACTTTTACTGTCGCTTTCAGATTACTAGAGAATAACCCTGAAGAATGAAGGCCACTTCAAGGGTACCTGTAGTCTGTAAATATATATGAATACAGGCTAGTAGACTGTAAACTACTATGAACATCAACATTGTTACTTACTTTCTTCATCAGCATATACTTAAGAACTTTATGAATAAGATAATTTTTGTAGATTGATAAAAAAAAATATTGGAATAAAGCCCAGGTTTGGTTATTCAACTAAGTTTTGAAACTTTGAACAAATCACTTAACACCTTTGGTCTCTGGTGTCTTCATACCTAATGTGAACAGGCAATTCTTGCCCTCACATTTAGATCTAACACTGTGTAATTCTAAGACTATTTAATCAATACAGAATATGAATGTACTGTAAGACCTGATAATAAAAGGCATGGATTAAAAAAAAACAAAAAAACAACTATCACTACTGCACAGTGTCTGTATATTTCAGGCTTTTTTTTTTTTTTTTTTTTTTTTAAGAAACTCTGGGATTCCTCACTTGGTGAATGCCTGTAAGACTGAGCTCATCTAAACGCTAGCAAACTGACAAACCCTGTGTATTGTTTCATTCCTGGATGAACCTATGCAATCAAAGAGGGGAACACAAAAGGAGAAGAGAAAAAAAAAGTCAGGCAACTTGTTTTGAATACTTTAGATCATCATTTATGTATGCTGAATCAAGTGGAACTATGCAGGGAGTCATTATTCTTTGAAAAATAATTGCTATTTTTCACATCTGTCTAGTTACAAAACTTTTGTTAAAGGGAATCCAGAAAAATGTCTGTTACGTAGCTTCGCTTTTGTGAAGGGACTGTGTTTATGTCGCGTCATATTGATTGGTACTGCCACCAAAGTGTTGCAAAATTCCCTCAGGATCAAAAAGAAAAGTCTTCCGTGGCATGATAAATAAATCTAGGCTTGTTTGGGGTTTGGTTTGGTTTGGTTTTGACTTTGAATGAGGGCCATTCTTAAGACTGCCCAATTCATATAATGAACAGAGTACACCATGTTCTTCAAATTAATTTCCTTTCAGTGTTTTATCAGCTGAATTTGATACACTTTTGATATTTCTATCAAAAAGCTGTGTTTCAACCAGGCTTCTACTGAAACTAATAAAGACTTAAAAAAAATAGCTTTTAGTTTGTGGTCTAAATTAAATTTCTTCAATAATTTACGCTATTTAGTATAGTGTGGTGTTTACTTTTGATGGGAGAGCGAATGCATAACACAGATCCAAGTAAGAATTTCAGCAGATGAACTTTGCTGTTATGCAAATGTCCTTTGTTTTGTGCTCTGGTGAGCCAGCTACTGCACCAATGCCTTTGGCAGGAGTACAAGAATGAACCCATAGAAGCATGTGTGTATTTACACAAAAGAGGCTTCTAGGCTACAAAACTCCCTCCTGTTTGGTTACACTAATTTCCCTTGAATGAAGTTTGTATGCAAGCCAAAACAATGGTCGTTATGCTGTCCTCTAGAGCTCATTCCCAGTAGAAGGAGGGGCATAATTGAACACATTCTAAAGAGCCCAGGAATAGACTATTTTCATTTCTTTTCCCACCATATTTATTTCTTTGATGATCAGAAACAAATCAGAATACTGGTAATTGGCATTTTGTTCACATGCGAATCCATTCCATGGTATTTTCCTATCACTTTTCATTTTCTGACCTGCTTAAAGCTGACGTAGTGGTTAAGCTAAGCATTCCATTGTGGCATTCGAATATTTCAGGTGTGTGAGGCGAAGGGAGCATCTCAACAATATAATTAAGGGGATACAGGGAGAAATGAAAAACTGACATGGAATTCAAGATAGTTTGGGCCAAAGGCCAAAATCTGCTTTATCCAATGAATGCCTAAAACAACAAATGTGTTCATTTTGTCAGTAGATGGCTCTGTTTAACACAGAGTCAACCTCGGGTAAATTCCTGAATCTATGAAGGAGACCTAACGCTCCACATCTTACCTTGGCGGCATCAGGTCCCAGCACATGCACCACGGGTGGCTGAACACCAGCAGGTCGTGAGGGTCTTGTGGTCACTTCTGCCCACGCACTGCTGTTTGACCCTCCATTAAGCGTGCTCATCAGTACCCTGTATTCATATCTTGTCCACGGGCTAAGAGCAGATGTCTTGTCAATGAACCTCATGGAGTGACTTCCAGGGAGAATCACCAGGGTAGAAATGTCTTCCTTCCCTTGGACTCTTCTCTCAATTGTGAAGCTCTCCACTAGACCGTTGGGGTGTGAGGGGGGTTGCCAAGACAGGATCACAGATGTCGGGGTATCAGAGAACAGCTCTGGACTTGAGATACCTTCTGGTGCATCTGGGAGTGTCCTAACAGAATGGGAGGTTGGAGAGAGGGAACAGCCTTGTGAAGTACAGGCTTCCACCTGAAACTGGTAGGGAGTATATGGGCGTAAGTGGCTCACGGTACATTTTGTGACATTTAGGGCAGTTTTTACATAGAGATGGTCGTGTTGGTAAATGTTATAATGGGTGATGACTCCATTGCGCTCCACAGGAGGCTGCCAGGTCACCAACATCATTCTTGACTTGACATCCAGAAGAATTGGTGGTTCCAGGTGTCCAGGTTCTATAAAGCAGAATAGATCCAAGAAGTGATACCTCTTAGTAACCTCTCACATCACATCAGATTAAAGCTAACATTAATGCTTACTCTCATGTAAGAGGATGAAATTGAACACTTGCTGAAGGCCACTAAGTAAATAAGTAAAGACACAGTATAAAGACAATACCTACAACTGCTCAGCTCATCAATGAGCCAGAGATGCTGGTTGACTATTATTGAGCATAGTCGTCATTTTCCTTTCTAAAACAGCTTTATCAAAATTACATCTTTCTATTAAAGCTAATGACTAAAATTATCCTGGGGACATTTTTAAAGATATCAGCAGAGACATGTCCAAGAAGGTGGTTGTATCAAAGTTCTAGCTTCTGCCACATTTTTTTTCTAGAGCCCCAGTAACTAATTATCATCAATAACACAATCATAACAAACCTGCATATTTTACAGCCCCGTAAAATCCTTCAGCATCTCTCATTATATATTCCATATTATACCCAGTTCTGTTTATCATTCTAATCCATGTTTTGCAATTTATCTACTCCCTGTTAATATTATAGGTGATTTTTTACTGTGGCTGTGACAGAAGCTGCCGATTTAGCTCTTTCACCTACTGATAAATAAACAATGCACAGATCTGACCTTTAGGTTAACAGGTTTTATGCTTGCTCCACTCAGCACTCTAACTGATTCAATTATCATAAAGGTTCAGGAGACACCATGAATACTGAAAAAGGCCCACCAGATGCCCGCCTAGGTGTTGTGGAACAGCAAATATTCTGCAGCCCTCCAGAGAAATTCCTTAATTGTAAATAATTTCACCAGGCGACACAATCAAGTCACCTTGAATGCAAACCCCTCAGCCTGCGGAGGCAAAGTGTTATTTAAGCTTTACTGGGCTGCGTTAAATTCTGCAATTTGAAGGGCTGTTAAGTTTTTCAATTGAAATTTCATTTAAAATGCAGGTGCTTTTTATTATATTGAGGCTTTACTGCTCTCTAGGTACAAGCAAGAACATGGTGCAATAACACAAATCTGGCTCAATCACTGATCAGTAACAGCTGTAATTCCAGAACATTTAGCATTCTTATAAACCACCAGCCTGAAATCTATAAATTGCTACAACAGATCAAGAAAATACTATATCCCCCTTTTCTGCCCAGAGCAATTTTGACATTTATGAGATTTTTTTGTGAACATTAGATTTTATTGAAAATCTTTAAAAAAAGATATACTCGGATTTAGTAATTGTTTAAAACAGCATCGATTATGTGTGTGTGCGCGATCCCGTGTTACATCCAAGGTTTCCATTTTAAATGCGACCACGGCTTCGCAGAGTTGGTGATAGTCATGGATCTCTCTGAACCGACTTTCACACGGCACAATCCACATACCCGCCACCGATGGGCCTGATGGTAGATTCATAAAGACTTTTTGAGAGGAAAGATGTTATAGTGCACTGCCCTGGAAATCAAGCCCTATCTGACAATTGGGTAATGCAACCCACTGGAAGGAAAAAATCCTAAAAGTACAGTGATCTTGGAAAGGGTCCCATTTTCCGTTTTAGGCTGTTGTTAGCTTTCATTGGAAAGCTTTCTTAAAACCACTGTGACATTTCTCACTTTAGCTCTCAGGTATAGAGTAGCAGTAGCAATTATTGTATCAAAAGAGAGTTTCAGATCCTTTCTTATTTATACTTGTCATCCAGATTTGGCTATTTCCCAAAGAAAAGCAAGTGTGAGTCTTATAAGACATCAATGTTGTTTTGGAAAACAAAATCCTTTGAGATTGGGGTCCAGAAGATCAGTGGAGGAGATTCAAGCCTTTAATGTCTAACCCTGTCTCAGCCTTCCCTCATAAAATAAAAAAAAAAGAATATCACTTAAAATCAGAATATTTACTGTTAGTGTTTTCTGCCAGGGTCTTGCATAATTACTCCTCATATATGCACTATCAATCTGTGAGCTTCTTTAGGAAAAAAGAACAACAATGATGCAGTCTGTTCTCTGTTATGATGGGATAAACCTTTTATTTCTCCCAAATATGATGCGAGTATAATAGGTGAAATAGCCATGATAATGAGATGAACTCAAGCCCTTACAGAAGGCAGCCTTTCCTTAAAGATGATCTCTTATCTTGGGAAGAAAAGATGTTCAATTTCAATTTCATGATTCCCACACCCCCTTAAAAGCCAGCATACATTTTATTAGCTTCCTGCTCTAGCTGAGTAGACTCTGCTCTTGTTGCAAGAAGGGTCCTTAAGCTGGTGTGATTCAGGGGAGGAAGCAGGAAGCAGCTTAATTAACTCCTTTGGCAAAGGAAGTGTTAAAACCTGCCTCCTGGCAGGCTTTCAATTTAGTGCTTTAAAATGATAAGCCGAATCATCTAATTCTATATACAAATCAACCGGCATGCTCCTGCATGGTTGAAAGGGTCACCACAATTATGTAAAACACGAGTAATAACTATAATTGGGGTAGTTTGCTAATACAATAAAAAGCTCTGAACATGAGAAAAGTTATGCTCACAGCAGTAGCTATCACTTTCTAAAGTAAGAATTCATGGATGAAATGACATGAAAAAGATGGTTATAAAATTTTAATGGAATGATAAAAGGCAAAAGTCAGCCTCTCAGCTGAATTCTTAAAATCCCTATATATCACAATCAGCTCCTTAACTGTAAAATCAATGTGGAGTATAACATGTTGTCAATGCAGCTGTCACTGGAGGGGAGACCTGGAAGTATGACAGCCTCACAGCTCGGCTGGCCAGTGATGAAAATACAACCGCACAGCCCTCTCCGAGGGGGTAATTGTTTAGAGAGCCCCTCCCGGAGCTGGGACAGGAACATCCTTTCTGTTCAGATCAGTGGTTCATATTTCAGGCTATTTCATTACCACATTAATAATGGAAAGTAGTTTCCTTTTGGCAAATGAAATTATCTTTTATGGGAAACTATTTTGCTCATCAGCTTCAAAAGTTCAGCTCTAGCCTAAAAGAGAGTAATAAAATTGTTAGCGGAGTGGGCCTGCTTATTTATATACTCAGGTGTACATACTGGGAAGGCTGTGTGTGTGTGTGTGTGTGTGTGTGTGTGTCTGCATAATCAGTTTGAATGACTCATACCTTCCATGTGCACGTAACTCGCCATGGTTGTTGTGTGTCTCACACACTTGTTTGCTATTCGGCTCACCCAGGATGGCTCGGTGCTCCTGTTCTGTTCTCATTATTACCCTGAAGCAACTTTTTACCATTCTCATTAAAAACTCACTCAATTTAAAAGCTCTTTTCAGTAATATGAACTCCATAAATGAATATCCTCTTGATTTGCCAATGAATTAAAAATTAAGGTGGCAAATATATGGATATATAATTATATAGAGCAATATATTAGAGGCTAATTGTTAATGTAGCCTTTTGATAGTCATTACTGATATGCTAGCTGAGGAGCAGTGATGGATTCTATCTTCTCTTTAATCATGAATTCTTTGATCAATATATTATTTATACCCCAACTACTTCCCCAAAGGATTTTTGACAGCCCATGATAAAAGATGCAAATGTAATAGGACTGATAAAATAAAGAAATGTTACTCTTGTGATGATGAAGAAAGCATGAGAGGTGTATTCGAAAACCGACAGTAGAAATGGGCACCACTGTTTTTCACCAACTTGAGTTTTCAGCCCCTTGCTCACTGATAAAGTAGGAAATGGGCCCTGTGACATGGCATCATTTAGTAAAAGGAGCCCCAGTCGTCTCAAAATGGTTGAAATTCAAAGGATGCTAAGTGAGAGTCTGCAAGCGAGAGAATCCATGTGGGGGAACTCTTTTTCTTCAATTGTCGGAAGAACAGGACAATAGCTGAGCAAGAATGTTTCCAGAACTGGGTCATGCTGTGCATTGAATGACTAAGGAGACTTTCTTCTTCAAAGTTTGGGACAGAAAATTAAAGGAGTCTCCATGGAGGCAGGAAAGAGTTCTGAAAGACTGAAGCCCCAACTTTGGAGGAGCGGCCGCTGTACGTGATCTACAGAGCCAAGATGTCAAGAGGACATTTGTGGCCAGGTGGATGGAAGCTTTCACGAATTCACTCCTTCTTGCAAACTTATTTTTGTTGGTGAGTTTCAGCTTTTGATCTTAGGGTATAACCATAAGAATGTAAAATAATAACAAATGGCGACTCTGGGTCGTGCAGTTCACACACATTCTAAGGACCCAGGTTTGTGTCCCAGGGCTGGGGTGAACAACCAAGTGAATAAGTAAATAAAATAAATAAGAAGTCTTTCTTCTTCTCTCTTCTTGCCTGGTTGTCTCTGCTCACCTTTATTCCTTTTCTTAAAAAAAAAAAGAAAAATCAATCTGAAAATGCCAGAATTTGGGGAGTGGAATGTATGTACCAAGAAACAAAGTATGTAGAGACAGACTAACAGAGACATTTTGCTGTCAGAAATCAGCAGATTAAATACTTTACTTTTCATCAGGGAGTGTTTCTCTTTTGGTAAAATATACACCTATAGCACAGTTTGAACATATCAGCATTCAGAAGTAATGTTTAAAGCAGTTAGAAATTGTATTTGAATGAAGAAAGCAAAATGAGCTCGCAATACTACTGAAATGTGTAGTTCATATTTCTTCATTAAATGAAATCTACTGATATAAGTTCCACCCTCATTTAAAAAATGCTCCTCATTTTCTTTCATGTAAAACACTCTTCAGAGGCACTGGAGGTTTTAATTCTAAAATACACTGATAAAAAGATGTTTGCCAGGCAACATTAGTTTGAAAATTTAAACACTCACAAGGGCAGAAATACACTTATTAAATGAGTTGGAAAATCCAGCTCTAGACATATCTTGATGCATGAATCGCATTTCATCCCATATTTTTACTTCATCTCCATCACAAGGACTCAGGCTGTTTTACTCTCCATACACACAGGTAACAAGAAAAGTTGTTTTCCTTTTGAAATCCTCTTTCTAGATGTCCCTCCCCCTCCTTTCCTTTTGAAATAGCACTGGGTTTAGGGCTAACAGAGGCCTCTCTAATTAGAACATTCATTATCCTTGTCAAGACACCAATCAACATTAGGGACAGCATCAAAGGGACAGCCTGCAGCCTGCCTCTGACCAAGACAAAGAAGGAGGATAGCTTTTGGGAGTTCCTCTTATCCTCTCTCTCCCTTTCCAAGACTCTGAGACTGGAAGGTCCTGCCTACCACCCTCCAAGTCCCTGTTGTCAGAGGACATCGCCTAGGGCAAATTGCTTTTCCAACCTCCTTCCAGTCCAATGGTGAGGAAGGCCATTTGAAATTTGATATTAAAATACATTCCAAAGACAAAACAAATCATTCCTTGTTCCTCTCCTGGTCTTCTCCTCTGGGAAGGCTTTCCTGACACCCCAGAAAATGAACTTTCTCTGGGTTTAAAGCCTCAGCTCTGTACTCAAACCATGGTATCAATATTTGTCCCCCTTGCCAGATAGTTACGGCTCAAAGAAGGTGTCTGATTGATCCTTCTACCTTACATGTCTTTCAGATGCTGGCACATGACTGGTACCCAGTTAAATTTTGCTTGGTTTGAGTTTTCCTGCATTTGCTTACATGAAACTCTTTTTAATCAGTACTTCAATGAACAACTGCTGGGCAAACTCTCTAGCAGACCTTCTGCTGAGCAAGGCATATACAAAGGTAAATGATAATATGGAGCCTAGGTCTTGAGAAGTTACCACTTAGAGGAGGATATTAATAGTGCAGATGTAAATACAACCGTTAAGTTTTATGGCTATCATGAAAAGGGAAGGCTTCACAAAGGAGGTGACATTTGAGCTGGGGCTTGAGGAGTGAGTAGAATTTTGTCAGACAACAAACAAGTAAGAAATGCTTTCTGTTAGATGTGGATTCCAATGAACATTACAATGTTCTTGTGCTTTATTCAAGAAGAAGCTTTGGTCCCTTTGTAAACTATGATGAGATTCTCAAAGGTAAATGAATGAATGGGGGAAAGAAGTGCTAAAAAATAGCTGAAGGGGGAGAAAGTACCAGACGCTAGGATAATTTCCCTGATTGCTTTGTCATGTTCACAGTGCAGTTATAGGTGTGGAAAAACGTTAACAATGGAATCCAAGATAATTAGTACGTAAAGTATGTTAGTACCTTGATGTCCTATCTTTTAGCCTTTTCCAGTCAAAACCCGTGTACAGTATTAGCCAAAGAATGAAGACATGATTAGCAGGTTAGAGTTTAGGGTTAGGGTAAGGGTTAGGGTTAGTGTTAGAAGGGGGAAAAAATGAAAAAAAGAATGAGCATATGAAAAAGCTGTATAAGTAAATCTACCTAAATAAATTGTTGTACAAATCCTACAAACTGTATTTCATAATGTGTCTTAGATTAGGAGTTAAAAATATCCATGTGGAATTTTAAACAACAAATTTGGCAAAATAATAAACATTTAAAAAACTTAAAAATAGATGGCACAAAAAGGTCTACTCTAGAACCAATTTGCAATTTGCATTTTTGTTTTGGAGGTAGAAAAATTATTTTTAGAAAAGAATCTCATTTTCATTAGGTTGCTCTCATTGCATGTGTAAACCAGATATCTTTGTTTTAAAGTGACTAGAATGAAGAAATACAGCCAGTTTCAATCTTATTAATGAAAAACTTGGAGAGGGACAGATGATTTGACTTTTATTGGTCTAGGGAATCAATGATTTTAAAGAAAAGGGAGTTATTTCATATTCCGCATGGGGTAGGATTTTTGTATGCAAAAGAGTATCTCCACGTTTAAACTGAAGTTGCATGAAAGTTCACCTTTCTGGCAAGTATAATTTCTACATGCATGTGCTGCACAGAACACACCGAAGAGGGAACAATAATATATTCAGGAGGGATGGTCATTTCTGTTTTCAAAACATCAAACATGTCAGCTACTAGGCAAATGTCTTCCTTTTATTAATCACATGCTCCCGACGCTAACAGGATCTTAATGCATGTTTGCAAGTTGCAGACATGTTGGGAAATTGGGTTACCAGCAGCACACTAAAAAACAAAAAAATTCTGTATTGCTGTGTTGTTTGCATTCATCTGGTTGCAAATAGTCGAACACTACACTGACCAAGTAGGCTGGAACAAACATCTTTTATTAACACATGTTTAACAGGATTTAAAATATTCATAGGGAGTGTGTATTATTATTATTTGGCTTCAGCACACTCGATTTTTAAAAATGTATGGAACTGGAAATTGGTGGCACACTGATGTAAATGACGAGTTATTTGAAAAAAATCTATTAAGATTCTTCACAGCCCTTTTCTCAGTCCAGGAGAACTCTTTGCACATGAGGCTTTGCTTCTCTGGATACAGCTCCCTTTCCACCAGCACTACTCTTTCTGACTTCAGCTGTGTTACAGTTTTGATGCAAATCACAGTCAAGCTATAGCACACTAAAATTATTGCTGTTGGTGACCTTTTTTTTTGGACCAAGAAGTTTGGGGGGCTGGAGCAGAAAGGAGACTTTAATGGTGTGAAATTTAAATGTGGCCATGGGGAGACTCCTCAGTTTCATTCTGTAAGATGACACATGCCATTTCTACTATAGAAAGTGTGTTTGGGCTCATGGGAGGTGCGGGCCATTTCTGGTGTGAATGGCCATTCTGGCACAGTGCTGTCAGCCAGGGTGGTTTCAGAGGCGACACTTTGAAGCCTTGACCGTAGCACTGCTTGTGCCCAATGCCAAGCACTCAGCCTTTGTCAACTCGATTGTCCATCCTTCCAGGGATGACATTCATCTCTAATGACACCCCAAAAAGAGAGTTCACAGTCATCATGTCTTAGGGCTGAGCAGGCACTGGCTAACTTCACCTAGAGGGGCAATTGGTCAGCCTTTGGTTCTTTGTTAACATTGTGTGGCTTTGCAAAGTGCACAACAAGCAGAGGAGGAGGTCATCAGTTCCAGGGAAAGGGTTTACAGAAAAATGACAGCTGGGTCTCTCCGTTTTTGAGTTAACACCTTCTATACAGTCAAGTGGTATTACTGCTTCAGGGTAATAAAGGGTTAATAGTATCCACTCCAAACCCAGACCCTAAAAATTACAAAGAAGACAGGGTCTTTATGCACAAACATTCTAACCACCTAAGAGTCTGTAGGATGTGTTTTATGGTAAGAGACAGCACTGAGGGAGGACATGTGTTTGCTCAACAAAGAATGCTGTGCTGATTGGCGGTATTTGGGGCTTTGCTTCTGTCCCTGTTAATTCCTTCCTGTGTATTAGAGATCATGATCCCTCTTCAATAAGGGGAACAGAGATTGTTGGTGCAAAAAGGAGACCATTTCCCTCTTCTTCCAACACGGCATATTCTATGGCACCATCACTGAATAATTATTTTTAATTAACCTGTATATCTCAGAAGGAGATTAGAAATCTTTTTGGTTGTTAAAAAAACTATTTCTTCAAAAATCTCTTTTGAGCATGAGCTCTCCATTCATAAATCTGTATGTGGTTGGTGACCATGGTGCTGGATTCCCCAGTGTGTGTGTCATGTTTCCCCTAAAAGGAGTGTAGGTGAGTGGAGTGGGGCATTGATGCTTTCTGAGCCTGGGATGTCGTTTACTGGACTGTGCTGATAATTTATTAAATGGTACCCTTGATACCAGGAGGATTGGATGTGGTCTTGTAAAGTACCTAACTTGTTCTAAGGGAATAATTACAAATGGGGAGCAATGCATGAAGTACTATATATTACTGTTTATAGTGCTTTTTAAAAAATAAGGTGAAGCTTTAAGAAATGTAAATGGTTCAGATTCTATCTCATTTGATGTCTTATCCTCACTAAAATAATAGAATTAAATGTATCATAGAAATAAGAGAATATTTAATATTCAATTGATATTGTTTCAAATACCTTGCCTTTTGAGTCACATCTAGGTTTTAGAAAGTCATGCAGATACTCATTTGATTTAGAGTCAGAATGAAAATTGGCAAACATACCAACATTATCTAAGACACTTCTAATGAAAAGACTTGATAAGATTAACCCTAAAAATCCCCTTGTTCAAAGACACAGTGTCCTCATTCATCTGTATAATTTGATTTAATTTCCAACTTGACTAAATAAGATATACATATCTGTAGGTTTTTATACAGGAACTTTGTATGAAACTAAATATTTTAGTCATGATTTATTTACTATACAGCATTTAATAAAAACATATATGTGCAAACATAACAGTTCTACAAAATAGCAAGCAAATTCTCAATATTGGTTGACTAAGTCGATTCTAATTTAGTCTTTGGAGTAAATGAAGATCACTGTTAGGAAATTACACTTCTCTGAAGT
This sequence comes from Solenodon paradoxus, assembly GCA_004363575.1. NCBI lineage: Eukaryota > Metazoa > Chordata > Mammalia > Eulipotyphla > Solenodontidae > Solenodon > Solenodon paradoxus. The sequence continues at coordinate 71,985 of RJWH01004182.1, read as the reverse complement.
CTGTCTTTCAGATACAAGTAAAAGTGCCCTGGAATTTGAGTCCAGAAAATATATAATGATGCTCTAAGCATCCTTGTGAAGTAAGGTCCTTATTTCAAATTCTTCTGCCTGCCCAAATTCCTCCAAAGCAGAGAACAGCATCATAAGGTCATAGAGTAGATAATGATAACCTTTCTTTTACAGAACACTGAGATGTACCCTGATGGAGAGAATGGGGCCCTATCATAATTATTGTGAATGACTTCTTTCTGTCTGTAGGCTAACCTGCCAATCCTCCAAGCCCACATTTCTCTTCTTCCTGGAGAGCGTGCCCATTCTTGTTTTGGAAAAGATGACTGTCACTAAATGTCAGGAAAATAGAGGCAGCTCATTAATTTGTTTTGGAAAAAGCAAAGGCATTTAAGACTCCCTAATGTAGAGGACATTTGGCTGGATATTGTTCAGTCCACTTACTGTCCTCTGTGGTCCTGAATGGAATCCAAGAACTATGTGCACTGCCAAATCCATTGGAGGCAACCAACCGGAACTCATACTCTGTGTACGGTTGGAGATTTCTGACTTCATAGCTTAACGATGTAGAGGGATTGAAAAAAAACCTATATGAGAAAGAAATGTTAATTAGGAGGCTTTAGACATTCAAAGAAATGGAAATAAATAAAACCATATAGCAAATAATTTTCAGAGAATATCAAAATACATTCAAGTATGCAATTCAAGTTTTTGTCATATGACTGTTCTTTTAAAAATAAGCAGTCATATTACTGAGGGTTTGCAGTTTTGCACTTATATGCGATGTAGACTCTAGTAATAATGAGTAAATTCTAGCTTAGTATTGAGACTGATTGCCATCTAGAGTTCGTAGAATGGGTATTATTCTGTAGCCACAATTCAGACAGCATCTTGGAGGTTTCAGGTATAATCTTGTTTTGCACAATACAGGTGCTTATGAAAAGTTAAGGGTGAATAAATCTTATTGTAAAAGTTATATAAGTGAAGACTAGATATTTTTGCAAAACAAATATCATCTCCTACGTTTAACTTAATTTTGTTTGTCTCAGCTTTGAAAAGGTAGTCTTTAAAAAAACAAAACAAAACACCTAGAAACAAAAAGTATTGGAAAGAGTGTGGAGAAAAGTATGGAGAGAAAGGAACCCTCCTACATTGTTGATGGGGATGTAAATTAGTGCAATCTCTTTGGAAAAGAGTATGGAGATTCCTCAGAAAAATAAAGATCAGTCTGTTTTAAGAAACAGCAATCTTACCTCTAGGCAAACACCTAGAGAAAATAAAAACACTAATCAGGAAAATCATCTGCACCCCTGTGTTCATAACAGCACAGTTGACAATAGCCTAGACCTGGAAACACCCCAAATGCCCATCAACAGATGAATGAATAGAGAAGCTATGGTTTATATACTCAATTTAATTCTATACAGCTGTTAAAAAAGACAAAATTGTGCTTTTTTCAATAACCTGTATGGAACTGGAGGTGATTATACTAAACTAAATATGCCAGGAAGAAAAGGAGAATTAGAGGATGGTCTCACTCATATGTGGAGTATAAAGAAACAAAATGAACTATCAAATCATAACAAAATTCATAGGATGCAAGACTGTTGCTACCAGGAGGGTGGTGGGGAACTAGGGAAAGAAGGAGGGAACAAAGGGGTGGTAAAGGGGCTAGAACTCTGGTGGTGGGTGTGGTGTGACATACATACAATCTAAGGTATAAATCCAATATCCTAAAAAGCTTATAGCAATGTCACAAGAGAAACAATAATACCATAAAATAATAATAAACATAGCCTCTATTTGTTGCAAATGCAAACTGACCCATTGTTCAAGAGCTAAGATAAAGGACATTATGTTCGCATTGTGTAGCCCAGTGCACAGTGAGAAGCATGGACAGAGGAGAAGGCTCACTCTGGAAAGCCCGGGGTGGAGGGGCGGGGCCTCATCTGGAGCTGGAAGCTGGGAGAGCCAGGAGCGTTGTTTCGAGCGGGTGTAGACCAGACAACCTGAAGACTGGTTGGAGTGGCAGATGAGAGCCTGGGAGGCAACACGCCATCTGGAGCTGTCGAGAAACACAGATGAATTAGAGCAGAGAAAACCGTGGAGAACATATGCTGGATGGAATCGAAATGCTCCATATACTGGAAAAACTGTTCCTCAGGATCCACGACAATGTTCAATATGGTCCATTTAATTTAACGTTTCACTCTCGATCTACTCTACGTCCTTCTTGCTCATTTCAACACAATTACCTGAGTGGTTTCGTCCTAAAAGCCGGCCCCCAAACATCAAGATGAACGTATGTGCAGTACACCCCCGCTAAACTTCTGTTTTGCTCATTGAAAACATCTAGGGAATTTAATGAAACACAGGCTAAAGCACCTTTTTAATTTAACTCTTTGTCCAACAATCAACCAGTTGAGCACTGGAGTCCTGATCATTTTATTATTTCCAATACATCTCCCATTGCTTTCCTAATCAGAGCACTACTCAAGAACACAACTGTATTTTTCATGTTGTAGAAAAGTAAGTTTATTAAAATTATTTTTTCTACACTGTCATAATTTTTGCACTGAACTGATGTCTTTGCTGTTATTTTGCTCATTGAGGAAAAGGGCATCATCAAAAGAGATCTTTGCTATTTTCCCATCATCAAATCTACCTATATTTCTGCATCTATCTTATTGATTTATCTACCTATCTACCTACATGATTGAAAATAGTACATTGTAGCCTTAATTATCACCTATGAAAATCTAAGATAACAATTTTCCTCAAATATTTTATACAATTACCCCTTCTTACCATGTCACTGTCCTTATTAAGTAAGTGGCAAGTTGGGACATGTAGATTGCTTTTTCTAATCCAGTTGAATTTCTGACAAATTTGTCCTGAGTTCAACATAACTGCTTTCTGTTATCTACTGGGTAAATCTATGTGAATAGTTCTAGAAGGTCTAACATAATTGAATGAGGCTAAAGCCTATTGCAAAAAAAAAAGCAGATAAGCTGACTCTGTCATTAATTTTTACACAGGTATAACACGAATGAATCTAGCTCATTGGAGTTGGTTACAAAACTAATAGAAAATTCAAAAAGCAAACTAAGCAAAGCTCTGTGACTTTACAAAAATAACCCAATAACTCTGAGTTTATGTTTCACATCTTTAAAATGGGGATAATATTTTCTCCTTGACTGAATTGTTCCAAAGAGCACTTGAATGTAATTTTTTAGGAATATTCTGATCATTGTAATATAAATTCCTAACGATGAACAATGTTGGAGGTCATTGGTGAAGAAGGAATAACAACATGAAAACAAATTCAATATAAGAGTTCATCTCCAACTTTGTTTTTTACACACAAACTTAGGTCCTGTGTGTTTCATCTTCTCTCCAATTCATGAGAATCTGCCTGTTAACAATGAGAGTAGTATATGACCAGGGATGAGAATGACAGAATTGGATTACATGTTTCATCAATCTGTAATAAAGGTTTTGTATTCATCAATAATTTTCTCATTTATTCAATCAACACTCATTGAATCTCTGCTCTGTGCAAAGTAGTGAACATTGTGCAAAGAATAGCAGCACTGAATAAAATAGACATAATCTCACCCCTATGGAATTTATATTTTGATGGAGCAAGAAATGCAGACACAGATAGATAAGATCATACCAGACTATGTTTTTGAGAAAAATAGAGTCAGGAAAGGGAAAAGAAAGTGAAAAAGAGTGTGTAATTTTAGTTGCTACATAACATTTCACATTAGATAAGAAAGTCATAGAGGAACATATCACTAAGTGAGTATTTTAGCAGAGACCTCAAATACATAGGATGGTGGTCATCAGAGAAAGAGCACTCAGCCAGAGAGCAGGTAAGAGGAGAAGTCCTGGGTATGTTAGGGGACTGGGAAGAGGTCAGTGTGACAGAAGTAGACTAAGGGTGCGGGGAAGAGAGGTTGGAGGGACAGGTAAGGTCCATATCCCTCTAGAGCCTTCTGAGGTTTGGTCTTGAAAGTCACTACTGAAGACTTTGGATTCCATTCTAAATGGGGCAGGGAGCTATTGTAGGGTTTTAATAAAGGACATGATATGATTCTAAACTGATGGAGGTTAATTTGTGTTAATGAATAAATGGGTAAGAGTGGAAGAGGGAAATCCCCAAATGTAGTAATTCAGGCAAAAGATGACAGTAACCTAGAGGTGAGAGCAGTACAGGTGGTGTTATGCTCTGCTCTTCAGTTGGGTGTGGAGAGTATTGCTGTTGCAAATAAGGGAGTCAAGAGTATGCCATTGTTTTGTTTGAAGCACCTAGGTGAAGGGTGTTACTGTTACTGAGGTGAGGAATAGTAAGGGGAGACATGGGTTATGGGACAACCAAGAGTTCTGCTCATCTTACATTTGAGGGGTATATGACGCATCTCTTGTGGAGGCATCAAGAAGGAAGGTGCAGATATAAGTTTGGATAGGAGCTGTGGATCCATGTCTATATGGGATTCAGTGACTGAGAGGGTATAGATAGTCAGTACAGTAGCCATGTGAGAACTGCCTCCTGGGATCGACCAAAATGTTGAGGCCAGGGAGAGGCCTCTACAACACAGGACACTTAAAAGAGTGATCAGTGAGGTAGGAATAAAACTAAGAGAAAGGACATCCTGGAAGACAAGAAAAGAAAGCATATCAAAAGGAAGCACTGATGAACTGGATTAAATGTGCTGAGCTAAAGAAGGGTACGGAACGGGCAAAGCCTGTAGCTCAGGCAGCTGAGATGCTGGTGTACAGACCACATACAGCCCAAGGACCCAGGTTTGAGTCCCAGGGCTGGGGTGAAAATTAAAAATAAATAAAGATGCTTGTTTATTTCCCTCCCTCCCTTACCTGGCCATGACAATCAGATGAGAAGAGAATGAATAGATTTTTGAGCTTAGATATCTGGTATCAAAGAAAAGTTTTCTGAAAACTAGGGGATTTTTGCAGCATATGCAGGTATGTTGAAATTGGAGTAGAGATTAGGGGGCATGATAATGCAGAAGAAAAAAACAGTAATTTTCAGAGGAAATTCTTGTGTGAAAGAAAGAGGGGACAAGCCAGTGCACATGTGCACTGAGAGCAGCTGCACACTGGCAGATGAGGAGGACAGGGGGCATCATCCCATTTCACAGAAATGAATGCAAAGACAAGGCTTTAGATCCAGAAATGGAGGTAGATTTGTTGATGGGAAAATAGCAAAGATCTCTTTTGATGGTGCCCTTTTTCTCAATGAGCTAAATAACAGCAAAGATATCATTTCAGTGCAAAAATATAACAGTGAATCGGATGCCTCAATAGGAAGGAAATGGTATATAAAATATATTTTTAGTTAGTAGAGCTGTGACAGGACCAGAGAATGCAATAAGATTGTGGTCCAGAGTCAGCTACCCAATAACTTACCTCTAAATCTGTGGTTTGAAAGGACATTCACTGTGAAAGACTTCAATTAATGTTTTATCTATGAACACTAGTAACTTTAACAGTGATAATTTATTATTTGATATGTGTTCTTTCACTGATATACAACAAATGCACATAAATAAAAAAAAGCATGACCAAGAGGTAAAGTGCAAATTGCAAATAATATGTAACATAGAAAGCTGTGTCCTTTTTATGAATTTTTGCCTAATTTTTTTGTGCCCAGGAATATGCAGTGACAATCCAAACTCTAAATGAAAATCATCTTGGTAAGTCATCTACACATACACACAAAGAGAGCTTTTATTATGTATTCCAAAATCCCTTCAAGTGTAAAAAAGTGCATCAGTTTGTAATTAAGGAAGAATGGAGGAGGATCCTAAAGTAAGTTCTGCGTAAGAAATAAAATATTTTAGATTCTCTTCTGAGTGATAACATAAAAAATGGGCTCCGTTAAATTGGTCATACTCTGATTTTATAAAACTGCAAAGTATTTCCAAACAGATTGATCATCTGAAATAATTTACAGGTAACTACTCCCTCTGTATGTTGTAGGTAACACTGAATTCTGGAAACCTTTCCTTCCCCTCTGGTTAACCCCTTTCATCCTAGACCTATTCCTTAGAGGCTCCTTAGCTCCAAAGCAATAACTGAGAGCCAGCCATAATTCCACCCCTGGTTTCTTAACAGAAGCGCCTTGTATCTATCAGCTTGATATATTGTCTCCAAGATGCTATGTTCTCAAAAAGCTTCTCTCAAGTTTAATATGACCCTCATGGGGCAAGCACTCCACAGACAACCTCCTGAATCAACACATCTTGTCCAGTAAATACTAATTCTACATGGCAACTGGATAAAAAAGATATCCTGATCCATAAATTCAAAGGAAGGGAGTGTTTAATACAATTTCAAATTTAACATTTTTTTTCAAAGTCAAAATGAATACAAAACATTAAACGATAGAGTAAATCACAGATCAGACCTGTCTAGCTAGTATGATCATTTTGAATGTATGATTTTATTAAATTCTTAAATGACGTACATGTGAATTCTCCTCTATCAAAAAACAAAAATAAAACAATGCTCTAAGCTCTTGCTCCATACAGATCTAAAAAACTTTTGAGGGGGGGAAATTTAAAAAGAGAGGCTTTATTTTTTCATGAGAGCAGTGATGATCAAGGCTACACTGATCAGAAAGAGGAACGTCTTAAGGACAAAATTAATTCCATGTATTTCTTGTATTCATCAATTTCTCAATACAGCCCACCAATTTGCTACTAGACCAAGTGTGTATTTTTGTGTGTGTATGTGCACATTGCAAAATATTGGATAGAATACTCCATTAAGATACCAAAGAAGTCTATAATGTTTTGTATTAAATTAAAATCTATAGTAAAAGATACTGAATGCCACTCTGCATAGTGTCTTTGTTAGGGGTGGAGAAATGACAGGCTACATAGGGTGGGGTGATTCAATTCAAATATATACTTGATATTTAATAGAGAGCTAAACCATGATTCTGATGATTGTGACACAGAATGTGTACACAGCATCACAGAGATTAATGCCCCTCTGGTTCCACAAGCGCTATGTGCCCTGGCCTTTGCCTTTCAGAACAATGGGCCTGGAGAGGACCTGGCCACAGGGTGCTCTCTGTCAGATAGTTCTTCAGGGTAATTGTGTCCCCAGCTGAATTCCAGCACCTCCAATAGTCATGCACTCTGCCCATGCTCATCCCCAGTCCATGTGATGCTCTCTGCTGGTTTCACTCTGAATCTGACTCTAGTTCAGTTCCAAAGACGCCTTCAATTCAGACATTAGATTGTTGGCTTCCTCCTTTAAGTTTTCTTGTTAACATAAGAGAAACCACAGCCTTTTATCTAGAGGCTGCCTGGCTGTGTCGCTGAATAGCCTTGGCACCTATTCAAAATTCTTGGATTACACATTTTCCTCTCATTTTCTGAAATAGCTACATATGAGCAAGGATTTTAAATTCTAGTTTCCAGAATGGAAAATTAAAGTTCAGACACATATATTGAGTCATTGAGTCATAAACAAATTGAAAACAGAAGGCAAGACTCAATTTCCAGTCACTAAACCATATGTCATTAAAAAAAGATATTAATTATGAGGAATATGCAGATGTGCTAACAAATGGACAGTCAACCTTGAGCACAAGGATGTACAAATAGAGCAGCATTAAAGTGACAAGGAGGTGGGAGCACATTTAATGTTCACAAAATGTTCTTTCAGAATAGATGACTTTTAAAAAACATACTATGCCACCGGTTATTTAACATAATTGTATCTAACACTCAGAAGGACACTAGAAATTGTGGTATTATCCCTCTGTACTATAGTTATGAATCTGAGACCCAGAGAGGTTATAGATTTTGTCTCAAATCACAAAACTAGTTACTTGGCAGACAGAAAATTTAAACCAGGACTGTTTAGATTCAGAGATATTGCTCTTAATTTTGTACCTCAAAGAAGGAACTTATAGCAATGGTTTATTATAAAGAATAAATATTAAATAAATATAAAAGTAAACCATTTATAATATTAAATAGATTATTATTAATAAAGGTTGGATTTATTTTCTATCAAACTCATATTCCTAAATAGTTCTCTCCTGGTCTTACTTCTCTTTCACAGGAACTCTGTTCCCTTATCATCCCACAAGGAAACTACTACTGAGAGCCACTACTTTGATTCTGCCAGTTCTCAGGAATTAGTTAAAGCCCACAAAAAATCATGCAATGCAAAGAGCAGAGTTTTCCATTTAGTCAAAGAAATATGTTTATAAAAATTAGATGTCATCCATGACCTATCTCAGTTATGGCATGAAACTGATATTTGACCAAAAATGTTTAAAAATAAAACAACAGCATTTTAAAATTGGGAGGACAAATGGAGAGCTTTAAGCCAACAACTTTAACCTCCCACCAAATAAAGGATGCTTGCCTAAAATATCTCAGTCAGGTGACACCAAGGTCTCCACTTATTTATCAACCAGTCACAGAAAAATAGCACCTCAGTAAATTGCTCTGTGACATTACTGGACAGTTCTTACTATTGGTGATCTCTTTCTGATGAAAACTATTAAAACTTATCACTTCCACAAAACTTAGAATGAATGTAAACTTTTGTCCATATAATGATGTTTTGAGAGTGGAACGGCTACTCTAAATAATTACAAAAAGGGGCTAATTGAGCTGCAGCAGGAAAATATTGGGACTATCTTGGGCAATGAATATACGTGATTGATCCTGTTAACAACACAGTGCTCTTAGGAATTTACCTGGGATGTAGTAATCCCAGAGAATAAGCCTTCACCACCAACATGGGATTATATGCAACACTTAATTACATATTATATAAAAATATATAAGATAGTGATATGACATAACATATATATTCTATACAAAGTAGATTTGTAATTTATAATCTATAATCTATAGCTATCTATACATGTATGATGATTTTTGTTGGTCAGCAAATAATTAAAAGATACTTAAATGCATAATGTCTAGAAATATACCACTTGTAAAGATTGGATCATGAAGAAACAGATTAATTACTAGTAAGAAGGGAATCAGTAACTAAAAAAATTCCAAAAAATGAAAGTCCAAGACCAAATGGCATCACTAGTAAGTTCTATCAACCACTCAAAAAAGAAATAAAAATAATCCTTCTCAAACTTTTCCAAAGAACAGAAATACTTTCAGCACATTTTATGAGGGCAGCAGTACCTTGATACAAAACCAGACAATAAAACCTCAAGAAGAGAAAATCACATCAATATTCTTGATGAACATATACAAAATCAGCAAAACATTAGCAAATGAATTCAATAATACACTGAAAGACTCAAAAACTGTGATGAAGTGCAATGTATACCAAGGATGCAAGGATGGTTCAACATTAAAAAATAAATGTGCCACATCACATTAACAAAATTAAGGCTAGAAATCACATAATTCTCTCAAAAGATGAAGAAAAAGCTTGACAAAATTCAACATCCATTTATGATTTAAACTCCCTAGAAGTAAGTACAGAGGAAATACATCTCAACATAATAAAGACCATATTTGATGATCCCACAGCTAATACTGTATTCAATGACATAAAGCTCTTCCTCTAGGATCAGGAATCAGACAAAAATGTCACTTTTATTCAATATAGTATTGGAAGTTTTAGCTAGAGCAATTAGGCAAGAAAAAAAAAATGGAGACTCCAAATAGAAAAGGAAGAAGTAAAACTGCATCTATTTGAAAATGACATGAAATTATATATAGAAAATTCTAAAGACTTCAATAAAAAACTGGTAGGCTAGTGAAAAAATTCAGTAAAATTGAGTATAAAAATCAATATACAAAAGTGGTTATATTTCTATAATTAATAATTAACTCTCATGAACAGAAATTAAAACAATCCCATTTATACCTTTCCCAATGAGAATAAAACATCTAGATATAAATTTAACCAAAATGAAAGATTTATACACTAAAAGCTGTAAGACATTGATGAAAAAACTAAAGAGGGCACAAGGCAATTAAGAGCTATTCCATACTCCTGAATTTGAAGAATTAATATTGTTAAAATGTCCATACAACCCAAAAGAAATCTATAGATTAAATAAAATATCTATCCAAATTTTAACATTTTCCACAGTAATAGAATAGTAACTGCTGTAAAATTAGTATGAAACTACAAAACATTTGAATAGCTGAAGTAATTTTGAGAAAGAAGAACAAAGCTAGAGGTCTCACACTTTCTGATTTCAAACTACATGAAAATTCCATAGTAATTAAAACTATGGTATTGGCATAAAAGTAGACACATAGATCAATGGAATAGACTAGAGAACCCATAAAGAAGCCCACGTGTATACAACCAGTTAATTTATGGCAGATGAGTCAAATATATTCTGTGGAGAAAGCACAGTCTCCTCAATATATGATGTTGGGAAAACTGGAGAGACACAAGAAAAATAATGAAAATATACCACTATCTTATATCATACACAAGTATCAACTCAAAATGGACTAAAGAATATTATACCTTAAAATGGGAAAATTCCTAAAAAAATGGGTAATAAGTTCCTTGACATAGGTCCTGGCAATGACTTTTAGACTGACACTAAAATCAAAAGCAATAAAAGCAAAAATAAACAAACAGGACAGCAAAATTTAAAAAAAAAAAACCTAAAATATATCTGCAAAGCAAAATAAATCATCAATAAAATGAAGGCAACATACAGAATGGGAGAAATATTTGCAAATCATACATCTGATAAGGGTTAAAATCCAAAATATATACATATAACCATACAACTCAATAGCAAAAATCCCCCAAGCAAACCAATTGAAAAATGAGCAGAGGATATCAGTGAATATTTTCCCAAAGAAGACTCATAGGTAGCTAGTAAGTATATAAAAAGATGTAAGACATCACTAGTTGTCAAGAAAAGGCAAATCAAAACCACAAAGAAATATCACCTCATAGCTGTTAGATTGGCTATTATCAAAAATATGAGAAATAACAAATGTTGATGAGAACTAAGTATTTCTATTTGATTTCTTTAGAATCATTCTTGTAGGTCATTCTTATACAGGTCCATAAAGAATAAGTATTCATGCACATCAAAAGTCCCAAACAGAGGCAAACACATTCCTAGACATACTTCATAATTATTGACATGCTTAATTCTCAAATAACTTTAAAATAGTTAAAAATGAGAAAACGTTCTAAATAATAGAGTGAAAGGACCAGAGAAACCCAGGTTAGATTAAAACTGAAACTGAGTTTAGCTATTATGGTGAAGTACCAGATTTCTCTCTGAGATGCATGAGAGCCAAAATAAAACCAAGAATGAAATATGATGAGTTCTTTTAAGATTTTTTTTAACCATTTTTAATTTTTTAGTAACTTTTAATGTTTTTCCCCAAGATATTTTCACTTTACAGGAATATATACTTAAGAAACTAGGTATAAATGAACACTCATCATTTGATAAAACAATTTATAGTTGTGTGAAATAAGAAAATTATAATTATTCCATTAATTTCTCTGAATTCTAAAAATAACCAATAAAACACTCTTAACAAATAAAGAAAACATGCTATATTTAAGAGATATAACTTTATACATAAAACTAAGTCAAACTTTATATTTAATATGGCTGCCTTAACCTCATAGTTTACACTTAAACCTATTGTCCTAGTTACCCTTCTTCTTCCAGTAAAGCAAAATTAAGCTCTACGTTTCCCTGATGCATCCCGGTGTTTCCTGAAGATCCCTAAGCAGTTCTTCAGTACATGTAGTAAATACAATCATAAGAGACTAGATGATGACTACCTAATTCCAGTTCTATGAGGGATTAACTACATTCATTACAGAAATATTTCTAAATCAGAGTCCAAGATTACATCTGGCAAAAAGAAAAAGCTCAGTAAAATGTTTTTGGATGAATTAAAGTTGAACAAAGGTAAAAGTTTTGGTAAAAAAGGTTAACTAAAGTCTGTTGAAAGCATTATTAACAGTGATAACTTTAATGACTTTGATTAATGACCCTTTGAGGAATACTCACATCTTGATACTCAAACAGATAAAATTCTAAAACACTAAAGTTAGTGTTGAGTATTTATTGTAAATCAGGCACTGAAATAAATGTTTTATATACAGTATCATTTAACCCTCATTATAGTCCTTAGTGGGGTAGGTCAAGAAAACTAAGGCTTAGGTAATATCTTAGTCCATTCAGGCTGGTGAACAAATACCATAAACTAGGTAGATTATAAACAGCAGAACTTTCTCCAGGTCTGGAGCCTGCAAATAAGAAGGTATTGGGAGACTTGGGATTTGGGGAGAGTCCACTTCCTAATTCATGGGTGGTGCTTTATTGCTGTGACCTCCTATGGAAGAAGTGGGTAAGGGATGTCTCTGAGCCTCTTTTATAAGGCCATTAATCCCATTCATGAGGGCCCCACCCTCCTGAACTAATTACCTCCCAAGTTCTCACCTACTCATACCATCACATTGGGTATTAATTTTCAAGGTATAATACGAAATTTCAGATCACAGTAATCACACTGTTAATACACGTTGAGCTGTTTGAATCCAGTAGTCTGTCTCCAAAGCCCAAGCTCGGAATTTATTTTATTCAATTCCTTTTAAGGTGCATGGTCAAGCCTGAATCTTGCCCCACCTCATAGAGAGAGGTTATGTTCCTTTTCCAGTTTCTTCCCCACTGGACCCAGAGAAGCCTAAAGAATCTCTGTGGGTCAGGTGGCAGAAGTGGCTACAGTACAGAACAGGTAAAAGCCCAGGACTCAGGTTCAGGACCCAAGATTGGAGGAAAAAACAAATAAATACATTGCGGAGTATGAGAGTATTCAGACTGTGGAGTGTGAATACCTCTTTGAGGAATAAAGAAATCTTACAGCTAGAAGGTTTGGAAGGAAGAAAGACAGTTTTTGAAGTTTTTATTTTTTAAACAATTATAAAATTTGAATCTTGACAAGAATTATTATTCTTTCATGGATAGAGGTTTGAAGAAATTGTTTCTGCTTTGTTTTTCTGTCTCAGTTTTTCTATCTTTTTTTTTTCCTCTCTGACTTGTCAAGATAGTTCTGATTGAGAACTTACAGCAAAGTCTCCAGGGAGAAACAAGTTATATAACAAAGATTTTAGGCTTTATTGACCCAAGCTAAAGAAACAAAACTTTCTCAAGGTTGCCACCAGTGTATCAGAGGATTCTTTAGAACAAAAGTCCTGTTTATGAAAAAAGCATGTACATAAAATTAAAAAAAATATGTTATGAATCCATCATTCACTTCTTGGCTCAGTGACAAAATTAAAATATTTTGGAGTAAGTTATTTAAATCAAACCTGAAGGTGGACAACAGCTGTCTTTGGTCTTTTATGGACTCATTTGAGTCTACATTTCTGAGGGTAATTCAAAACTTCAACATTTCACTGGTGTGAGAATACATCAATCAAAATTGGTGCAAAAATTTGTTGAGTTATAAGAAATTCAACTGGCAGATCTCACTTAGCTCAATGTTCTTTGTGAAATGAAAAGTTGTCCCTGTATTCTCCAAGAGTACTTTAATTAGAATGGAAAAGAAGCAAGGATATCCCCAGTTACGGTTGATAATAGGAGTGATACAGAAAAAGGTGGCGGAGGTGGGGCAAGGGCACTAGAATAAGAAGACACTACTGAATACTAATTGCTGTTGACCATTTGGAGAAATACAAATTCCATTTCACATTAGCACCCATGGGAGTAAGGCTGCATACCTCCTCCACTGTCACCGTTCTTTGTACCTTAATATTAAAGAGTTGCTTAAAATGACTCTGCAAGACAGTTTCAGTGAAATTCTTAAGCAGGAAACATCAGAAGGACTGAAGTCATCCTCTGTTAATTTTGAAATACCCCAAAGCAGTAAAGGGAGTAGTTCATTGTGCTCAGAGAAAAATAGGGGTTTTGAATTTCATTACATACATTATTTGTTCAACTAGAATGTGGAGCTGTCATTTTGTCAGACTAATTAGAGACCCTGAAGTTGGTGGTCATAATACCCAGAAGAATTTTTTTTTTTTACATCTTAAACCACCAACCAAATTTTGCCCTTTTTCTTAGCAGAGATTTCCTAGGTTTAGAGACTCTATTTAAAAGCCTTTGCTTTTGACATTTGAGTTCCTCTTAGTATTCCTATTATTTTGAATACCATTCTAGTCACCCAAATGAGTTTCCAGGCAGCTTAGAATTAAATTCTTTTTTCCTTAAGAATCTGATTACTCGTACCCTTTGGGTAGAGTGTATCTTCAACTGGAAAGGCAGTTTAAAACATATACAACAAAAATATTAGCAGATTAAGCCTATCCTATTCTTAGTTAAAATATTCATTCACTTCATTTAAAATAATTCTCTGAAGAATATCACCTTTAAAATATTAAAGACTGATATACTAGCAAGTACTAAACAATTTTAACAATGAGTAAATTCAAGCTAGGTCAAAGTCACTCTCTTTTGAAGAGTGCACTAGACACTTCCTTGTTAAAAATATCTGATGAGCAATAAAGAAAAAGACTTTGGTAGTTAAGAAAAAAACTGTATTTAAGAGTTAGACTCTTCCTCTTCTAGGCTACTAGACCTACTAGTCTGGGATAGAATCAAGAACCAAGAAATTAAATCCTCTTTCAATAGCTACAACACTCCAGTCATTTAATGATGGATGAACTGGAGGGGATTGGTTATAAAAGTGATCTTAACAATGGGATTAGATCTAATATTCAAGCTGATTAATTACTCAGCTAAGAACTGGATCTAGCTTTAAAAATAGATGATGTATGGGGAATCCTTACCTCAACTGGCGGCTAATTGCATGTTCTCTCGTAGGGAAAATAAAACAATTGTCATTCATAGGGTATAAAATGCTGAAAGAATTCTACGAATTGATTTCAGCTCATGGACAGAGTAGAAATCAAAATTTGAGAGTAAAAATGCTTCTTATTTGACTACAATCGTGATTAATAACTTTGTGATTACATTTATGTGAAGAAAATATGTAATGAAAATGTTAGTGATAACTCTTTTTTCTAATAATTTAGCCATAGAATTGTTACCCACTATAGCATTGGTATCAGAAAGTATAGGAGATTAATATCAAGGAATTTTTTTAGTTTTAGGTTTATGAACCTGGGGGAATTCAGGAATCCCAAACAAATGTCTGAATACTAATAGCCCTTCTTATATTTATATGCTGCATGCATTAGAACACTTAACTTTGAACAATAGTATGGTAATAAACACACAACTTTGGCACAGCCCCAATTCCTAGAAACTTTTAATTGGTAATTTAAAAAATGATTATTGGGGAAATTTCTTAGACATAATAGGACCCTCCTTCCCCTGTAAACATTTAATTTAAATCCTCACTGCACTTCAGGACTTAGTAGCCATTAAAAAGAGGGGTTCTCATTTGCTGTTACCCAGTCTTTTTACTCTAGGGAGGGGGATCTATTTTGCAATGTAATACCCAATTATTACATGTGTAGCACTGTGTTATATTTTTTGCAAGCATTATATTTGATACTCTCATGTTGGCTTGCTGCAGTTCACAGACATCCCAACGGCCCAGATTCATGTCCTGGGACTGGCGGAAACAACCAAGATGAACAACTAAATAAAATAAATAAAATGCTTTGTCCTTTTCTTTCTCTTCCTGACTGCTTGCTTCTGTTTGCTTTCATTCCTACCTACTGCTTCCTTAAAAAATAAAAAAAAACAACTCTCTTATGTCAACTTAGACGGTATGTACTGTTATTTTTCTGCTTTGTAAGAAAATTTCTCAAATATATTTAAATATTATAGATTTCAGAGAAATTTGCATTCATTCACTAGCTCGACAGTAAGATGGTGCTTGGTCTTGTCACCATCAGACCGAGCAACGGAAATTACTGCATGTTTTATTAACAACCTATTTTTGTCTCTCTCTCTTTTTTTTTAATCTCAAACTCTAATTTAGTTGTTGTTCCCTTAGGTACAAAGTACACAGTTCATAATTCATTTGATAAAAAATGTCAGTTTAGATTCCTGCCTGTCTTTGATAAATGAGAAAAAACATGTACATTTCAATTTTCTCAATGCCAGAACAACCATGAACAAGCCCCTGTTGTGCCGCTCAAAGACCTTTGTGTTAAATTAAACATCAAGATTCTGAAACTGTGGGAAGGATATTTCCAAGACAGAAAGTACAAATATATGAGACAGAGGAGATAGCTAGTGCTTTTCCTACTAGTGGAGTGACATCTCCCAAAGAGCAACTTTGATCCTTAAATTAGTCCTCACTTATAATTTAATATCCCACAGTCAGTCTGCTGTTTCCTATACTTTGCTTTAAGAGGCAGATGCTGGAATCAACAAGGAAAATAAAAATTTAGATGCTTGGAGTTGGCTTAATGTTCAATATAAATATACGTATATTTTGTGCTTGGAGTACATCACATTTCATATTCTGTAGACAAATAGTTGAGCATCCACTTCTGTGCCAGCTGTTTTTCTCAGCATAGTCATCTTTTATCCTTTATAAAAAACCATTGAGGATGGTTGTGTAATTATGAAATCCCTTTTCAAAGGAATACATTCACTTCTAGAGAGGAAATAACTCTTGAGGTCTCATAGTCAGTCCATGAAAATGGTGAGGAGGGTGGTGGTGGATAAGTCAAAATTCAGTCATTTGACTGTGGTCAATGTGTTCAACAAATGCCCCATATAGGAGACATGATTTATTGAGTTAACCACGTGAACAAGGTCCAAACTCCTTTAATTTTTGTCATCATACCCTCAAAACTCAGATTTTGATGATCTGATGGACCACTGAACTCACAAATAGTTATTCCCATTCATGGGAAGGAGTCTCTTACATGCAATTCACACTCTTGGGTTCTAGAATATTCTAGTTGTAAATAAGTGTTCTCATCTGACTGTGTTTTTAATTTGTTCATGGAAAATTGTTTTAGTACAGGGAGAAAATGATTCATTCATTCATTCATTCTTGTATTCATTTTTACAAGTGTAGTTTTCCTAGTTCTCTTTCTTTTAATTAAGACTTTTTCCCCCCAAATGAATGTTATTAGATAAATTAAGCCTCTCTTCACAAGAGTGCAAATTATGTGCAATCAGAAGATCATATCTATTCATTTCCCTTGAGATATAGAGGGCATTAGTACAAAGAATTCCATTTTAATATAGACCCAAAGAGAGTAAAACTTAATAATTAGCAATGAAAACACCACTGGTACACCCTAATAATTTGGATAAATGGATCCGAACAAGTTCTAATGAGATTTTCTGTCCCACACCTCCAAAAAAGGCTCTACAACAGTAAGTCATATCCCAAAAAAATTTCTATCATAAACCAAAGAGAGAAGATAAATTATACTTCATGCTACTGGAGAGCTAAAAGTTGAGAAAAAAAAATCAGAAAAATTAAAGAGTTTTTGTCTTAAACAGATAAATATATTTACTAATTTTATTTGTTACTTTAATGATCTTTTTATAGTTCTCTTTCATCTAAGAGTTTATTTTGATATAAATCCACAAATACGAAGGCAAGTATGAAGGAAGTTGTTAAAATACTTAGAGGTCAAGTTATATTTTCATCACACTGGGAAAGGATAGCTCAATTGGTTTCACCAACTACACATATAGTGTACACATCGTGGTGTTCCTCCACTATATGCTTCTTTATAAGGCTGTAGAAATAACTGTTTTAACTGAATATTTCTCCTCAATAGATTGTAAACTTAAGTGTATGGGTCTGTAGATAATTGAGATAGTTCTCAAGTTCACTGGTGACATGTTTTGGACACCTTTATTTCAGCCAACAATACCCTTGAAACTAAATTTGATGCAACTGTAGAGTCAAGTTGTCCAACCCTTGTTGATCACTGGAGTCTATAAATCTCACCCACCTCTGCTGAGAGAGGCTCTGAGTGGTCAGTGGAAGGCACTTCAAACAGCAAAATGCAGTGGCTCAGAACTGACCTCTAGGCTTGATGTAGTCTCTGCAACTCACTAGTTATATGACCTTAATGAACTAGCTGTGAGCCAATCTTCTTGGTATTCTCATGTGTAAATGTAACTGCATAGTAAAGCATTTTGTTAGCAGGCAATAAATAGGGACCCAGTGAACCTAGTCATCCAGCAAAATTGACTAAACTGAGGAATATATAACATTTAATTAACATGTAGTCTAACTACAGATAAGCTTAGCCAGGAGAGACACAGAGACACAGGTAGTGGATAGAATTGGTTTTCTTCTACTGAGGCAGGAAGACTTGTGCTTGTCCTGATAACCTATCAGACCTCTGTTGGCATCATAGTTTCTGTCATCACATGAGGCTGCAGAATCCTCCAAATACCTCACCTTCCTAGACACAACGCCTCGCCCACAAGCTTTGTCTGTATAACCTCTGTGTCCCCTTCATTTGTTGAAGGGAATTTGAGACAAGTCTTCTACTTCCTCGTTTGACCTCTCTTGATAATAAACCTACTTTTCTTCCACCAACATCTGTCTCCTCTCAAGTACTGGCCTTCAGATTTTTGAGCAGCGGACCCAGTACCATAAATAGGGATAACAACAGTCTGTGAGACTTAAATGAGTTAATTTATAGCATCACCTGCATCTCATAAGTGTTAAGTGTGAGTAATCATGACGTCAAAGAAAATTATTTTTATCAAATAGAAGATGATGTGATCTAAATTGTTCTCTAGGCAACTGGAAATGAAGTATTTTTGCTCTGTGGAGTTGTATCTGTGAACTCTTAGAATAGAATTTCTTACATATGATGCCTACTAGCCAGCAAACCCTGGAATCCAGGATGAAGATGTAACTGACTTGAGAGAACATCTTTCAAACCCCTACAGAGGAGGTGCAGCCACAAGACTCTCATTAAAGAAGATTCCCCAGAGGGAAGAGACTCAGGTTTTTGTTACAAGTAGCTCCTTCCAACAGATGTTCTGTGAAGGAATTGAAAAGCAGAGGAAATTTGGCTGACAGCGTCTTCACAGTAGGGCCCATTAGTGTTCCTCGGTGCATAAAACGCCATGCCTGTTGCTTTTAGTGCCACAGGTGGGACTCAGCATTTGGAACTGCTATCTATGATGTCTGCTTCTGCCCCATACAGGAGACCCTTAGCAGCATGCTGATCCCTTGCTGAAAGGTGTCTCTGGTCTGAGAATTGAGCTTCCCTATTCAAAAACGTTGAGTATGGGGCCTGTTTCACCCATTTTCCCTTTCGTAATTCTGTGTCCCAATTATACCTGTAGCCAGAGACAAGATACCATTATACTTTTTCTTTGAATGTATTTCAAAGATGGTCTGATTCAGAGGTTTTTAAAAAACATGTATCCACATAACTGGAATGGGGGTGGCATTAATGAAATATTGATCGCTTGGCCCCGCCCTTGGAAATTCTGGTTCTGTAGGTCGAAGGGGACACCAGATTCTGCATTGTTAGCAAATTTCCAGGTAATGTTGAGTTCCTAATCTGGGCTCACACTGTGGGAAGCATGGATATAGTTTCAGTTTACTGTGTTGGATATGAAGAATCTGCATCATAGCTGGGTTACTGACATCAGCCCCAAATGCTAATTAGTGTAAGAGTCACTGCTAGATGTTCAGGGTGTGAGACCTGAAAGCAGAGACTGAGATGATTGACAGAAGTGGCTCTCAGAGGCACCTGCAGGATGGAGGTAGCAGTTTCATGGTCTTAGTCATTACTATTTCATTTTGCATCAGGCTTGTCTCCACCTACGAGAGCTCCAACAGAAGCAAACATAGGTGTTGAGATGCCACATTTGGGTCCCATTTTCCAGAAGTTACAGGCTTCTCCAAATGCTCTCTATTCTTTCTCCTCTCTCTTCAAGTGTCTGCCTTGTGGCTTAAATGCTTTGTTTGCAAGTGGCAGAAAATATAACAAGTTTAGATAATCAAAGGGGTTGGCTCCTGTAATAAAAATAAACCAAAACAAAAAAATCCAACTAGGTGGAGTGGTATCATTATGGAGCAATCGTAGGGAGAAAGTAACATTTTATGACAGACTCACTAAGAGAATTAGGATCCACTATAGAAGCTTAAAAAGAAGGAATATACCAAAAAAACTAAAAATAGCAAATGTAAACTCCATTTTATGTTAAAATTTCCTTATTCACTGTAACACTGAGAACTAGAACAACAAATCTATGCCTTTTAAAATCTCTATTTGGTACAATATCAAGATGCTACTCTTTGGTTTTCTATGAACTTAATAGTTCTAAAAAATTTAAAACTTGGTTTGCATGTGCAACTATAGACCCAGTCAGTTTTTCATCTGCTCTGAATTTATTTGCAGATTGTATTTACAAGGTGATTTATCTGCAGGATGTATGCTAAAACTGCCATGTGCAGGTGACCATGAGATCCCTAAAAATGGAAAGAATGAAAAGGAATAATTTTTTTTTAAGCTGTAGGTTAGAAATTGAAAAACAATTGGTTAAGATAGTCTTATTACTTGTTCAGAGGTTGAAAGGAAAGATGAGATGAACTACCTTTTATAATGTGAAAGCCACTACGGAAATAGAGGATCATGAGGAATAGATTCTTTAAAACATTTCACTACATAAACAGATGGTTTGTCTTTCCCTTCAGTATATTAAAAGCTATACAATTGGTATTACATTCAGTTCATATGAATCTTTAGAATAGTTATGCTTAATGTTTTACTTCTGTGTCTGTCTTCCAAATGTGATATTATTTTTCAACAGGAAAAATCAACCTGCTAAAAAGTAAAAAGTAGTCAGGGTCAATGAATAAAAAGTGTTTGAATTATTGATCACATCATGTACTTTTGAAAACACACACACTAAGCCATTTAGCTTAAGCTTCACTTTCTCACAACTGTGTTATGAGCATAAAAATCCAAGTCTTTTTAACTGTCTTAAATCTGCTCTCAAATTCTTTTAGGATTTTTAGAACTGATAATTCTCTCTCTCTCTCTCTCTCTCTCTCTCTCTCTCTCTCTCTCTCTCTCTCTCTCTCTCTCTCTCTCTCTTTCTCACACACACACAACACTTAAGCCAAAAAAAGGAATAGACTTCTATTTCATAATTTGTGGAATTTTTCTCACTTTTTCATTTGCCATCTTGACAATGAACTCCCTGCTTATAAAAACATGCTAGAAAGGAACTAACTTCTGAGCCATACAGAAGACAGACGGGGACTTTGAAGTCTGCTTACCAAGGATCCAACAAGCCTCCAGCGAAGGGCTGCTAGTCTCCACATTTGCATACTCTCTAGAGGTTTGTGTAGAAACACACACGCCCACACACACACACACACACACACAATTAAGTGCTATCTTTAGAGCATCCTCTGGCAAGACAGACTCAATTTTTTTTTTTTTTTTTAACCAGGGGAAGAGATGGGAAGCATTATTCCTTTAAGTTCCATTGATATTAAAAAAAATCTTATTTTAAAAAGAATGAGTACAATTCCCCTTTCTGTTTTTTATCTTTGAATAAAGGTTTATCTATAACTTAAATGTTAAAAAAAATGATGTCTGTCTGACTGGCTCGGCAGTTTAAAAGCAAGTTGAAGTTTATTTGAATTCTTAGAGTGCCCTACAGAAATTTCACTTTATTTTTCAAAAATAATATTTTGTTCTTTTCTTTTTCCTTTGTTATCACAGACTTTATGCCCAACTTGCCTAAAATTCCATGAGCATCCACCTGTTTGTATAAATACTTTACGAAAGGGAAACAAGTTACTAATAAATCTTAGATACTTAAAGGCCAATTTTTCAATCTCTTTTCATTAGGAAATTCAGGAAAATTTTTGTTGTTTCTCCATAAAGGGGTAAAGAGTTTAAAGGTTCTAAAGCCCTATAAAAATTAATGAATAATTAACAGTGGGTAAATGCACTATTGCCATTGACATAGTCATAATAATTAGCTTATTGGGAAAAATGAAGCTATAAATCTGAGGGTAACTATGGAATATTTATGAGAACAGTTCTCTTCATACTTTACACATCATTTTGGAAATTATACTCTTCCATTTTTATTTAAATGTTTCATATGTATGAACCATTCTTATTTACTGGGTTATAAGATGAGGACAGAATGAATGGATGGATGAATGGCATAAGCAGAAGAGTTAGAGTTGAAAACTAATTTCTCTTCCTTGCTTGTCTTCTCTCTCTTTCTTTCATCCTTCTTTTCTCCCTTCCCCCACTCCTCCTCCCTTTCTTCTTCCGTTCCTTTTTTTTTCTTCTCATTTCCATCCCTCTCACCATTTCTGTTGGCTCTTGGTATGTAGCAGGAAATTAGTTATGCTTATTATCATGCCCCTAAGGACAGATGATAACTTCCTGCTATATTTTCACCCCATGTGCCTTTACACTTTCCACCCTTTCTTTTGCTTATCATGCTCCAATTTCCCTCTGGTATCCTAGAGTCTCCCTTGCTTCAGCAAATGCTATGTATGGAATTGATTCTATCATCATCAGCTGTGGCCAATGACATCATATTCCCCTGGGCTCAGCATTTTTTTTTTCTTTTTTTTTTTTTTCTAACTCTTAGGAATTACAGTTATTCCAATCAGAGCCAACGGACAGTAAGGTGCAGTAAACCAGTATAGACAAGAGAAATATGAATTGTGCTTTTGGGTTTGAATCTGGCATTTGATTGGATCTGATGCCAGTTAGATTGCTTCTCATGGAATCTGAGAAAGTAGCCAAGATGAAGTAGGCATAGTAGATCTTTCAGAAGGTGGTAGACTTATTCCAGAAGGTGGTAGGATCATCTTTGATCCCATAAGCTAGCTTATGAGAAAAAAAAGACAGTGAAGGAATCACACTCCCTGATCTCTATGCTACAGAGCAATCATAATCAAAATAGTATAGTACCAGAATAAAACAGACAAACCAATCAGTGGAATCAAATAGACAGCCCGGAAATAAAACCACACCTATACAGTCTATGACAAAGGTGCCACCAGTGTACAATGGAGTAAGGAAAGTCTACTTAACAAATGGAGGTGGGAAAACTGAAAAGACGTCTGCAAAACAAAACAAAACTAGATTACTCATTATTGCCATACACAGAAGTTAACTGAAGATGGTTCAACAACCTGGATATAAAGCCTGAAACCATATGATACTTAAAAAAGAAAAATGTGAGGAAAAACACTCTACAACCTCAAGTTAATAGTCATCTTTGGGAAAGAAACAGCTATGTAAAAAGATGGCAAGTAAAATTAAACAGTTGGGACTACATCAAAATGAAGAGCTTTTGTACAGAAAAGAAACCACCACTAAAACAAAACGACAACCCCAAGAATTAGAGATAAGAGCTTATTCTCCAAAATACATAAAGAAACCACACATCTCAATAATAAAAAGCAAATGACTCACTCAAAAAATGGGTAAAGAACTGAGTAGACACCTATCTAACAGACACACAGATGGTCTACAGACACGTGAAAAAATGCTCTATATCACTCATCATCAGAGAAACACAAAAACGGCAATGAGACACCACCTTATACCAGTGAGAATGGCCTATATCCAAAAGACTGGAAACAGAAGGTGTTTGAGAGGGTGTGGAGAAAAAGGAACCCTCCTACACTGTTAGTGGGAACGCAAATTGGTGCAACCTCTCTGGAAAGTAGTATGGACATTCCTCAAACAAATAAAGATGAATCTATCATTTGATCCAGAAATCCTGTTCTTAGGCATATACCCAGAGGACACAAAATCTCTAAGCATATAAAATACCTGCACCCCTGTGTTCAAGAAGTAGTGGTATACACACACACACACACACACACACACACACATACATGCAATGGAATTCCAAAAAAAAGAAACAGAAAGAAATTGTGTCTTTGCAATAATCTGGATAGAATTAGAGGGGATCCTGTTAAGTGAAATAAGTCAGATAAAAGAAAAGAAATACAGGATGGTTTCATTTATATGTGGAATATAATGCAATGAAACAAACAGATAAACCCAAGCAAACACTCACAGGACACAAGATGACGCTGCCAGAGGGAGAGAGGGAGTAGCGAAGGAAAGTGGTGGCAAAGGACACTGGGACTCTGGTGGAGGGTGTGGTGTGAAATACAGACTGACATGTAATTTCAACATCCTAAAATGAGTATAGCATTGTAAAAAAAGGAAATAACAAATGTTACTATTACAATAGTTAAATTTTTATATTTCAGTGGCCTAGCATATAGGAATAGATAACCAAAGGAACATTTCAGACTCCCAAAATCTAAATGAAAATTACCCTAAAGAGGTTAGTCTATGCACAATTAGTGGTTACTACATCATTCTTTTAGCAGTGATATTGGGCAAAATTATTTATGTTACATTTTTTAAAGTAAATATTTCATTAGTTACTCTAAAGTGTATTATCTGAACAACTGCTAAGGCTTCCTATTCAATGAAAAATAACAAATGCTCAATTATAAGGTTTAACTTTAAAAAATATGTATTTGAGAAAAGCTCAGAAAAGGTAAAAATTTTAGTAAAATTTTGAGTTTTCTTGCTATTACATATTTCACTTTTACATTATTATCAAATACTCCAACACCTTACTTTTTTTTTTTTTTAATTCCTCTTTTGGATAGCATTAATAGATTATGGAAGTATTTACTTATAAGTAAAAATAATACATAATGGAAATTAAAAATAATCATTAGAATTGTATTTAATACATGACTCAGTATCAATACAGGAGAGAGCTATTTCTGCCCATTGATATTCTAAGATAATCAAAAAGAGAGTTTGATGTGAAAATCATTTGCAAATGATCAGAGGTTACAGAGAGAAATATTTAAGTTATTTCAAAAGGAAAATCACATCTCATTTTTCCTACTTATTTTATCACCCAGCACACATCACAGCCAAGGCTACTGGCCTGACCACATTAATGTCAACACTTTGAGGGTTAAATGCATGAATGGACAGTAGTGTAGAATTGTTATCAATTATTCTGGTCTCCTCAGCATGTGCAAGACTGATGTTTCACTTGCTTTCTCTCTATGACATTTCCCAGCCTTTGGAGGATTCTGTAAACCCTATTCCAGTGTCTACTGGGAGGGTCCCTCATGTCATCAAGCAAGGCTCTTACACTCTCTAAATTCAGTCCTTTTGGACTTTTTTTGGAGGTTTCTTAGCAGACATGATTGATTAAATCATTGGCCATTGGTGACTGAACTGGATCTCAAGTCCCTCTTCCCTTCTGGAGGGCAGGAGGGTGGGTCTGAAATTTCCAAGCCTCTAATCACCTGGTTGGCTCCCAAGGCAATATTCCCTTACTCCAGGTGCATTCCAAAAGTCACTTCATTTACAGAACAAAGACCATGTTATAGCTCTCATCCACTTATTGTTCACGACATTCCATGGGATTTAGGAGCTCTGAGCTGGAAATGAGGATGAAGATGACATGTTTTTCTTATTATGAATTACAATATCAAAGGAGGTAAAAAAAAATCTTAGGAAAACAGAACAAAAAAAGTAGCAAGCACCAAATGTTTATAGAGACAGATGCTGTGCAGAGCTTGTCACATGTAATGTTCCTTTAATCCTAGATTAGGTGGGCATTAACCTAAAAACAAAAAGTCAGAATGAGAGACAATTAACTTTTTATTTAGGATTGAAGAATTGAATCAAGGAACATAGTTTCAGGTAGAAACCTAAATGTGCCCAAGAAGAAATAAAAGTTGACGTTTTTATGCAGGGAAGAAGATGAGGTAAGTGTAAAGAGAATTAATGAGTGCTTACACACTTAAACTATTCTTGGTTATACAGCCTTGTTTATGGATTCTACCCTGATAAAAGTCCATAATCATCAATCTCTGATCAGGTTACATAGTCTCCTGCTGGGTTCTCAAACAAGGGTTCCTGAAACAATTGATCTCCCCAGTCCAAACAAGATGGAGTGATTTTTCCACTGTGTCATTTTAAAATGGCTCTTCTTATGTTTGCTTGTTACACCATCAAATGTCTTTATCAACTGAGGTTCAGCTACATTTGTGGATTTGCTCAGCCACTCAGCCAGTGAGAGAAATGGAATCAAATTTAGGTTTGTAGAATGCTAAAGTCTCTACTTTTACAAAAGTACCCAAGTATTAATTCCAAATGTGTTTCACTCCTTTTCTTCCATCCATGTTTTAGATGGGAAGGGAGGTCAAGGAAGAGGAGGCAAACTAAAACAAATTCCAGAATAAACCACTTACCGTTTTCCCTGTCTCAGTTTTTGATTTTCTAATAACATAACTTTGACAAAGAAGCATAGTCCTCAAGCTAAGTATTTTCATGAAGATTATAATATATAGATTATAACAATTCTCATCAACGTGAAGGTATAAATGACAATTTATTTACTATCCTAGAAAACTGGATTAAGTTCACAAACTAAGGTGGTTCTGAGTTCTACCCACTGTTAAAATATATCCGTTCAGAAAAAGATAAATAGAATCAAATTATTCTTTTTGGAAAAATATAAAACTTTCATAAAAAATCTGTTTCCTGCTCGTCAGTATGGAATTTGTCACTAATCATTTTAAACTATGCCCTTTTATGCTTCTTCTGTCTCTCTTAGCTTTCTGGGTAGTTCTTTGATGTAACAAAGACAGTTTCAGACAAGATTTCAGTTCATCTGAAAAAAAAAAAAAACTTTAAGTCTGGAGGCAAAATGCAGTGCATTTAAAATTTATATACTCTATAATGCCTTTGTTCTGAACTTGAAGATCCTGCAAAACTTCTAAGCTTTTTTGCCATCCTTCTCTAAGCTCATTTGTTCTTCCTTTGCTTATTATCATGCGACTGTGACTTTAACTGGTGGTTCCATCTTTTAACTACATGCAGAGTCATGACTGACCCTTTCTGATCAATTGCCAATCCATACAGGTTTGACTGATAAAAGAGCCAATTAGATTTAAGCAAATTAAGGGACATCACCAATGTCAACCACTTATTAAACTGAATGCTGAATTTCATGCATACAAAACACTAATGCACTGAACCCCATTAAGAGTTGAAATCCTAACCCCATTAGTAACTCCAGACCTTGAAGGGATAAAGGTCATAGGAAAGTTTCATATTTATAGATTAACATTTGGGTTCCATTTTTATTTTTTCAATTCTTTTCCTAGAACTCTTGAACCTGCACTATAATGCTATTCAAGAGCTCAGATTAAATATACCATGTATTTCCAAGAATATCTTAGTGCTAAACATGAGCATTATGCTATCACAAGCATTCTAAACACATAGTAACTATATAAATACAAAAACCTGAATATAAAGAGGTAGGTAAAGATATGTTATGCAATTGAAAACAACACCACACGCGCGCATGCACACACACACTCATAGACACACATTTATTCCTCCTGTCCACGATTAATGTTTCAAATGCATTTTAAAAATTAAATATGTGCACTATTTGGGATCTGCTCCTGCTCATCTATGTACTAAATTGTTGGTTACATATTCTCACTTGCCTTAATTTCCATCTTCAAAATAAATTACATGTATCATATTCTTTAATTATATTCTCTTTCTTTTTAGTTTGGTCAAAGAAGTGTTCTCTGTTTTTTTTTTTTTTAATAAAATTAATTTATTAAACAACAGCAGCAGCAATGAAATAGGAAGATCTGAGAATTGGATATTGAACTTCGGTATTTTGGGAATTTTTTTCCAGCTCAATTGAAGTATGTTTGGTATACAAAAGTTTGAATGTTAATTATTTTTTTTCTCATCAGAAAAAAAAAAAGGGAAAGCGACAATCGAATAAGATGTTTCAGAACTATCAAGTAAGATGACGTATTTATTATGTCCCTCAACTCTGCTTTCCAAATTGCTATATGAACACAGGTTTGCTAGTCTTAGGTTAACCTAAAAAAAGTAGCCACTCTAGGGAAGGAATCAAAGATGGTCCAATTGGAGAATAATTCTTACCTCCAGTCCTCTCACCCTCCTTACAATCTGGGCCCTCAATTACATCTCCATGCCCCTGCTATTCCTACACTGGGTAACACTGTGAAGAGGAGGTCATGTTTCTACCGCGGGCTACAATATAAGGATGCTCAGATAAAAGAAGAGGTATGGACAGTACTGAGCAATCATAGCTTATATCTTAAAATTGGGAATTAAGCAAACTTGACTAATTTATTCATTCATCACCAATTCTACACTGGCACCAATGTGTAAACTTTGGTCTAAGCACTGAAGATAAAATTATAAAGAAGAAACAGTCCCTTCTGTATAGGATCTGATAACTGGCAATCATGACCATCAGATCAGGCAAGCATTTTCAATAGAATATGATAGTGCTCTGAGATATGGAAGGCCCCTATCACAGCCTTGGATATAAACCATGACTTTCTGATGGATCCATTTCAAAGCTGAAAACTGAAAGTGGGTAGGGCTTGACCAGATCAAGTGGAAAAAAAGTGGTTTTCCAGGCCATCTTTGAGAGTAAACACTTGATAGAGAAGTAAAAATTAGCTTTTATCTTTTGCCCAACCTCCTATTATTATGTTTTTAAGCTACACTGAGGTGAAACCATAAGTAAAGGTATTATCATTACAAATCTCACATAATTCAGCAGTGATAGATACTAGGAATTCAACATCACCATGAAGTAAATTTAATATTGAAATCAAGAAAATGGCAATAATGATAACATTCCAAATATAATGAAGAAGTAAATAGCATATAGAATCTTCTATGCCTATAAGGTGGCTCACTTCTGCATATCGGTTCATTGATTATTCATTTCAGTATGAAACACAGTTCACTGGACAAAGGCATGGAAGATTTCTTTAATAACTCTCAGTACTAATTTAATTCTACTTAAACACACATATTCTAGTGAATGCCACATGCTTTTCAGCATGATTTTATGTGTAAATCAGGATAATATGTTTTCAGATCATTAAGTAAAAGGAAGCATGAACTAAAACCTATTTAATCAATGAGGTATCACCTTTAAACTGCCACAAGGTCATAAAAAAGATAATTTCAAAGCTATAAGTTTCCTAATTGTAATCAACAACAATCTCGTGATGAAAAAAGGTATGCCCTAATGGCTATAATAAACTTGAGCAAATCAGTCTGCCTTTGAAGACATTTTGCTTCCTCTTTTGGTGAAGGGCCAGCTCTCCAATTCTGGATTCCTGAGAACATAAAGTGAATCACTGGCAGGGGCCGGTGGAGTGTGGCCTGCAGGGCCTGATGGTAGTTGTTTGCATAAACAAACACCCCTGGATAGAGAAGAATGCAGGCCTCCGCCCTTGACTTCAGTTGTGCTGTAACAATATTTTAGCTTCTTCCAATTTGTATAATATTAACCATTCTGCTAACCACTGACAGATACAGTCACACGGTGTGCATGAATAGAAACTTGCTGTATGTAATGGAACCATATACATGTGTATATATATATATATATATATATATATATATACATACATGCATATGCATTAAACAAATTACTAGACCATGCATTCTTGAATACATGAACAACAATCAAATTAGTCTTATTTAATAAATGAGAGGCAAATTGCTATAAATGGCACACTATCAAAATCAGTGTGAATGCAAAAACTGACTACATAACTCATTAAATATTCCCTACGTCCCATTAAGAATGTATTACCAGGTAACATTAAAAATTTCCTTTCAAACCCTAATTGCTCTGTAAAAGATATTATATATAAAGTATAGAATCATCACAATTTTCTATCTCTTCCAATATATTGACCTAAGAGTGAAAAATGAAGATACAGACACACAAATTTTCTCATGTGTATGTATGTGTGTGAGTTAATTTGGTCTCAGTTCTTAAAAAAAAGTGCCTATTTACATTAAATTCCTTTTATTTTTGGTTCATGAAATACGACACTATCTGAGTTGATCAGCCTCCAAAATTTCTTTCAATCATTCTTCTCTCAAACAATGTGGCATTTGCCATTTAAAGTTTCAAGTGTTTCAGTAAACATCAATTCATTAATTCTTGCAATGTCATAAAAGGTAGATAAAAGTGAGTGGTTTTCATAATACATCAGTCAATGGCTCTTTTCTTGGGAGAGGGCTGCCTCATACATTGAAGATTAACTCTCAATTTTCCTCTAGTGGTGATGCATTTGCTGCTTTTATTTTCTTTATGATGGTGGGGGGCGGGGACTAATCCAAGGCACAGACAGCTATCGACAATCCAGGACACACACACATTCTCGAAACTGGGTTACAAGACAGACACTGGATGTCCTAGGTCCTTTATTTCTGCATTTTCAGAAAATAGGCATTCCTCAACAAGAGTTACGGAACCATTTTTTTCTTACTTTGAGCCTAGCTTTCTATACATATAAGTATGAGGGGGACTTTTTTCTTCTTAATAGTTAGTTCTCAAAGATACGTAAAACAAAGGTGACATCGATTACAGATCAAAATAATAATTCTGAATTAGATCAAAGTTTTCATAGAAATAGTTAAAAATAAAATATCCAAATTGTATCATCTTTCACATAGGAAAATGACATTGCTGAACCATAATTATTGGGACATGGAATTTAAGGTGTTGGCTAGTGGTGAGAGCAGTTTTCTGATTCTCTTATCTGCACATTGTCTTTATCTTTTTGCAAAATAGGAAGGTTTAGATATACAAGTTAAAAAAAAAAAACAAGGAATGAGAACTATGGGTATTAGAAATTTAAACTCTAATTAGAAATACACATTTTGAATCTAATGAAGTCACACACATTTCCCA
The DNA here is from genome assembly GCA_004363575.1 of Solenodon paradoxus. Classification (NCBI taxonomy): domain Eukaryota; kingdom Metazoa; phylum Chordata; class Mammalia; order Eulipotyphla; family Solenodontidae; genus Solenodon; species Solenodon paradoxus. The sequence goes on along the minus strand of RJWH01004182.1, from coordinate 41,189 downwards.
TTCTTTACAGACAGCAAGAGACACATGTCTGTGAATATGTGTGGAATGAAAACAGTCTCAACAAAATGATAAAGCATCATCAATAAAAGAGTTTCAATAAAACAAAACAAGATAACCAGAAATACAATTGAGTCTCTAAAAAAATTAATTTTAATAATAAACAAGATGTTCATTGGAGACTTAGTTTTAGGGCATTTAATATAGTTTTTAGCCAACAATTTTTATAGACTTACCCCCAGGCGGCATTGCAATCATTACGGAATCACTTATCAGGCTGCCTTGGCTGTTTGAGACATTCACTTCTATCGTATAATTAGTAAAAGGAACCAACCCATCGACAAGGATCCAAAGGGTGGTCACTTCACCTCTGTACATGATTTGTGTGCCATTCAGAAGAGTGTAGTTCTGATTTGCTGATTAAAAAAGAAGATAAGTTTAGGTAGCATATATTTAAGCATTCTTTCTGGGTACTATTTGCACATTTACTTAGCTTATTATAGTATCACCACTCTAAGAAGTACTGTATGTGCTGTCAACATGCACATTTTATTTTACTCTTCTGTGAACAATATGTTACCCAAGTTAACATTATGTTTTTTCATTCATTTATTATAGGGATCAAAATAACTGGAATGATATTCTAATTATTATACATATCACAAGTACCCCATGCATATATGGAAAAATAGTGCACAGGCATATGAATTGATTACTTAATAAATTATATACAATTGTTTGAGGTTTTTTAAATTTACTATTTAAATCCCTGTGTTTTCTTTAATGGATAGTCTAGAGGAAATTACAGTCTTCTCCAAAAATAATGAATATAACAAGTATGCTCAAACATATGTGTCAGATATTTCATCTATCATCAATTAGGGTATTTTTTTTTTTGCTCATTTTGCATGAAAGATAGGTTGACTGTATTCTATCTAATGTCTCTTTCAATCATTAGAATTGATCAGAATATCCTGGAAAGTAACTGGAGATGGGAAGTAATGTGTGCCCACTTTGATCAGAAGATGGACTTTTTAACTATGGGAAATTGAAGAAGGTTCTTTACTGAATAAAAGAATCACCTTCAATGTCCCCTCCTGGAGGACACCACCACCACCCTTCCAAAATTTCAGCATCAGCATCCTCAGGGCTCTAGGATACAGGAAAACACTGTGTCTGCTAAGAGAGTTCTTTGTCTCTCTCTGCAATAGAGTTGCATTCAAGTGAAGGACAGTTAGAAATCAGGGCTAAAACAAGGAAAAGTCTACCACTAAAAATAGTAACATTTGTTTCACCTACTATGTGGATGCTTTCCTGAAAAGTTTACATAAGAAAAATTTTTCAAAATATTGCTTAAGTTTAGTAATATTTTAGAAATGTGCTGTACTCCTAAAACACAGAAAAAAGAATCATAGAGAATCTAAATATTTAGGTGTGCACTGGTGGAGTAGTGATTTGATTCATTGCCTCTGGCTGAAGAGCAGTCCACATACGTTCCAAGGACCTGGGTTCACGTCCCAGGCCTGGGAGAACAATATAGAGTACAATGAAATAAAAATAAATAAAATACTTCTTCCTCCTCGCTCTTCCTGCCTGCCTTCCTCTGCTTACTTTTGTTCCTGCCTGCACCTTTCCTTTAAAACAAAACAAACAAAAAAGAATCCATAGATTTACTTCAAACATCTTTCTTTCTTTGCTAAAACATTTATTATAAATACCTTTAAAGTTCCCCCACTAATTCTACAAATAAAGGCAAATGAATAAAAAACACAAATGATATTGGATGTTAAGAGAAAAGCATATTTTTAAGATTGCCAGATATTGATATATTCTCTATTGACTAAATGTTTAAAAAAGTGAAAAATGGCCACGTACTAACAGTGATCTTGCATTGTACAGTATACAAAATTTAAAAGTTGCAATATTTACAAAAATATTATATTTTAACACAGTTTCATAGCAGAGTATCATACAATGTAAAGTACATACATTTGGTTGTCTGGGAGTTTTGCATTTGAAACTGTCCTTGTCATTCTTGAGTAGTGTAAGTTGGCTAAATTAGTATTTCTGAACCTCAAGTTTTTCATCTATGAATTAGGAATAATAATAACGTTTTTTAAAAGGAAAGATGCAGGCAGGAATTAAGGCAAGGAGAGATAGTCAATCAGGAAGAGAGAGGAGAAAGCATTTATTCCTTGTATTTAGTTGCTCATCTTGGTTGTTCCCTCTGGTCCAGGGTTGAAAACCCCGGTCTTTGGGACTCATGTGTTAAAGCCACCAAACCCCACCAATAATAACAGTTCTATTGCAAGTTATTGTGAAGGTAAAGTGAGAGCTTTTCTTTAAACACATAAAGTGTTTTTCTACAGCAGCTAGGGATATTGGTTTTTGCTTTTGCTTTGTTTGTATATTTCATGCAAATGAGACATTCCAGACAAACATTTAGAATGAGAAAGAGATAAAGAATGACGTACTGCCTTTCACTTCTCAGAAAAATACATCACTGTTGCATTCTGCTCTTTCCCATTTGACATGTATTTATTGGCTAAAATTAACAAAACAACACAAATCTCAACCACGACCAATATGTGTTTGTTGCATCAGGCTCCATTTCAAACTCTGCTATTAAACAAGACCAGATGATTCAAAAGAGGATTTTATCTCTACTGATGAGCATTTTCATGAAATGTGACTAATGTAGACAAAAACATTGAAACCAAATAAGACAAAAAAGATACTTACAATAGCTTTGGAATAGAGGATGTAGATGAGAAATCTATTGCTGCAAAATACACTGGCATAAGTATTTTTCCATGCCCAGAAGTATTATATAAGAGTTTATTTCTCTGAACTTAAAAAGTGGAATATCCAAAGTTGTTTATTCCAGGGGGAATAAATGGTACTTATGAATTATAACCTGAGAAGAATAATTTCTATTCATTTTTAGTAAAGGAAGATAAAAGACATATTACAGTTCAAGAATGGTTTTAAGTTTCTGAAGTAGAAACAGACAAGACAGCTATCTATGTCTTACACATGTAAGCAAGAAGTTCTGAAACCTGCAAAGCAGACTTTCATATTTTCCCTACACATTGAAAAGCTATTTCCAATTACGCCATATTACTTGCATACATTCTTTACAACAAATCAAAAACTTTGACAGATTATTGAGCTGCAATTGCATTCAGGGAGGAGACTTTGCTAGATGCTGATAAGAATATGCCCAAACACATGAGACAGAGTTCCGGCACTCAAGAATCCTAGTTAAGATTAAATATGATCCCCTCTACCCATTGTGCAAAAAAATGACATTCTCCACATCAGAAAATCTCAAGCACCCATAATGTCTAGCTCTTTGGAAGCATTTTCATTTATAACTGAAACAAATGCTGCTGTTGTCACCGGCCCAGTTGTAAAATTTCCAAAAGGTCAGCTCATCCTACGAGACCCAGGCAGATGCTCACTGCCTCTGAAGTAGTAAAACAGTGCACATCATCCACCAGGTTGAAAATTGCAAAACAACAGCGGAAAATTGAAAAGTAAGCAAAGAGAATACAATTTTACAAATCGCAAGCCAGTTGCACATGTAAGATCCATGAGTAAACATCTCTGATTACAATACTGGAAACGGTTTTCTTCCATGCCTTTTGTTTGTTTTTGCAGCAAACTTCTAACTGTAAAACAAACATGATTGCTAGCTTTGCAAATGATATGGCGGGGGAAATATATTAAGTACCACTTTATTCTAAGTTTCCCAGATAACATTAATACATGATAATTATACAATTAGTTGTAACATTAAGTTCCAGTTATAGAACAATGATTACTCAGTAATTATAAGAAGTATATAATTACTCAATAATTATGAGAAGTATGCAATTACATAACCATTTTGTTGAGCCCAGAAAAGAACTCCTCCATCTCCAGGAGCATGCAGCTGACTCTAACATTCTCGCATCCTACTAACAACTCACTGCACAGACACTGAGGCAACCTACAGGATTTCAACCCTCAATACAGTGCAAAAATGTCCAGATTCAAAACCAAAATATGATCTACAATTTTACCTTCTCCTCCACTCCATTCTCTGGCCTTCCCTTTCTTCAAATGAACTTTAGTAAATTGGGCTCTCCATATTGGGAGAAAGCTCTGACATAAGCAAGGCCTCCCATCCCCCCTCTTAAAAGGATTGCTTCACCACTTTTCCTGCATGAACTTTGCTTTCAGTGGGCTGGAAAATACAGCCCCGCTGGTTCAGCCTCAAGAATCAAGCTCTCAAGCTCAAAAATGCTCGAATGATAAGCATTTCATATCATGGGTGGCCATTCCTGTGGAGTTGGCCTCAGCACTCACCCCATTTGTGAGTATAAGCGGATGGTGCAGGCGTGGGTGAGCGTCTGTGTTCTGGAACAAGTCCCCATCTCTCTGCCCGGGCACTGTGAGTTTAAAGTGGACACCCTCAGACTGTGCTCTGAGCTACTGGCTTTTCAATAGGTATTGTACTAAGCTCTTTGCAGAATGGAGCTGCTCATATCCATGCAGGGGTGCAGGGAAAAATCTGAGGCTCTTCTAAAATTGTTGAGCAAACAACGATTGATTATCAGGTCAGTAGGAGAACATTATATTTAAAGAAAAATATAAAGAGTATTCACATGCTGTAAATTCTAAGGTAAATGAAACAGGATGGTTCCTTATATCCTGTGACAAGAAATGATAGGACTTGGAATGTGGATGAGGGCATATCACAAGAGAAGATGATTTCATAGGATAAAACCTCACCTGTAGATGTTTGTTCTGCCTTAAGATAGTTTTCTGCAATAGAAGACTCTTTCTGGAGATGACTCTTTAGGTAATTTTTATTCTTTAAGCTAACAGTTTTTCTTAAGACCCACAGGTATTCATTGACCTTTCGCTCCACATGCAAGGTGATATATATTAGAAATCCTGGACATCTTGGAAAAAAATTCATGTGAACATTTGGTGGAGGCAGGACAGAGCCCACATGAGTCATAGAGAGTTCACCAACATCAAAATTTGCTGGGGTTTCTTCAGAAATATTTGTACAACTGAATTCTACTCCATACCACTGAATTTGACTATCAGAGGATAGATCCTGGAAATCACTTGGAGATTCTTCTTAGGCACACAGAACCATGGATTTTAGGACTAGAACTACAGATTTTCAGGCTATTTAATCCTTGTTCAAGCTGCTCTTAAAGTAATGATCAAAATTCATTTCCTCTGCTTCTAAAATTAGTCAGGTCACATTTGGCACCCCTACTAATGATGCATTTAGATTCTAGCTTTAGGCTATAAAATGTTTACTCTACTAGTGAACTAATGTATCTTTAGAAAGTGTAAAACTAATTTTAAAACCAGATTGTCTTTATAGACTGCAAAATATAGTATAGCTGTTCTGTAACAAATTTCAAAATCCGCATAAAATATATTTTTTAAAAGAGAGGAAGAAGAAGCATTTTTAAGGAAGGAAGGCAAGAAGAGTAGGAGGAAGCACTTTTATTTCTTTATTTTTTTGTTAGCCTCTACCACCACCCCTGGCCCCTGGTTACAAATTCAGATCCTTGAGCTTCCATTGTCTATGGCCCAGTCATAGGCTTAGTGCCTGAGCTGCACACCTTACAAAAATAACTTTAAAAATGAATAATTATTGCATATCTGTGAACAAAAGTTTCAGAAATTCTGATTTAAGTCAGCTTCTCTCTCTCCCTTTTTCTCTCTTCCTCTTTTTCTCTCCCTTAAGGTTGAATACAGAGGAAGGAAAGATTCTTTGTGCATTGACTAAACATATTCATCACAAATAAAAAAAAAAAACTTTTGTATATAGATTATGTAATAAACAAATTTTTTTTCAGGATATTTCACATTATAAAGGATATTCAAATATATCCAGTCCTACGTTTCTATTTTAATTTGAAGAAGAAAAAGTGTTCAAGGAAGAACTACTCAAAATAAATCTCATGGTCAACAGATTTCACTTGTTAAAAACAACTTTTCTTCAGCTTCACATATATGGTGTGACTAAAATGTGAGTATTCATGCCTATTTGCTAAAGCTAAAATTTTACTTTTAATGTTCTCATTTGTTGAAAGTAGGCTATCTTCTACCTAATAATTTTTAAGCCAAACTCAGCATCAATAGATATGCTCAGACATATGAGGCAGGGGTGTGTAAATGATTGCTCTCCTGGGGAGGCCATCCCATGGGATTCTCTAGATTGAGGTAACGTCAATGGATATCCTTTTCCATTCTTGTTATAATCATTGTCACAAGAATTTTAATGCACCATATATTTCATAATTTTTTTCCCTCTGTGTTGTACTGCTTTGACCTTTTCAATATTCTATAATTTGACTGGCTGGCCATTTCAGTTCTCTCTTTTTTACAGCCTTATTAACTTGTGGGAAAGAGGTGAAATGAACAGCCAATCAGAATACATAATATTGCAAAGGTCAGCGTCATCTTATACAGTATCATCACACACCGAAGAGCGTGTGCCAGGCATTCACATCCTGATATCTTATTCATGTGACAAAGATTGTAACAAGAACAGAAAATGGCACAACATGAATCCATTCTCATGACAAAGATGATAATGAGACATGACAGCGAACAAACCAAACTGATTCTTGTTACCTGGTGAGGATTTTTTATGTCAGACCTGGTCCTGCTTTAAGTTAGCCTTTTTCTGACTCCAATTACACCTGGGTGTAGAAAAGGTATTAACTAATTTTTTCCAATTCCTGCCGTACAAAGAAAACGTTGTATTTCTTCCTATATTATTTAGCTTGAACACATGGTCGCAGAATTCTGCCAATACCTAAATCAAAAGCCATTAAAGGGCATTCTGAATATCAGCGTAAAGTGACAAAGGAACTCTTTCTGATGAGTTAAGAATTCTAGGTCACTCTAGATGGTGTGTATTAAGATTTAAGCGACTATATGTATTCTTTCCATGGATATTATTTCAAATTATTTTACCCAAAAGGCAAGTGTTTCCTCCAAACTCCCTTATCTAATAGATCTCACTTGGGTAGTGCTCTGAGAGGTGACAGCTATTTGTCTATTTCTGAGTTAATATGTGATTAAAGGATCCTATCCCTGGTCTTATATTTTTGTCAATGTAGAAAACATTCATAGATCTCTACCTCTATCACTGTCTTCTCCATACAGCAGTTTGAAAGAGAGTCAAATAAGTCGCCTGTGAACCACTTAAGCCTGTGGGAAGGACAGTGCTATATTAATGCATCATATTTCTTACCATTATTGTAATTACTCTAATGTGATTTTTAATTAGGTGTCATCTAGTAAAAGCTGTGTTTATTTGATTCCTTTTTAAAGTGCTCATTCTGTTAGAATGACAATCGGTGCAGGGAATAAATACACAGAAAAATACAAAAATAAATACATATATTTTTTATCAGCCCACCAAACAACAGAAAGTATCTTTTTGTTTTAAATGTGTGAGTGAGAGCATGCCTAATGTTGCACAATTATCCTTCTAAATATTTTAAACATCACTGGTAAAAGTCCATTGGTAACATGGTTTCTTTCCATCATCAACTTTGCTCTTTGTATCACAGTCAGATTTTCCCAAGTGGATTTCATTTTATTAAGATCAAAAATAATTTCATCTATCTATGTATCCATCCTTCTCTACACACACACAGACTTTAAGTGACTTCAGAGACTTATTATGTGGGAAACGAGGGAAATATGGTCCATTTTCATCAACAATGTGGTACCCTGAAAATTTCAATTTTTGTTTTTTGGCTACTTTGACTTATTTTTCCTCATTTGGATAAAATATTATTTTTCCAAACAAATAAACTCCTGCTGCTGTCTTAATCAGCTAAACATTATTTGGGAGCCCTTTTTTTTTTTCCCCAAAGCAAGTGGCCTCCAGCTTCCAGAGGAAGTCCTAGGCATGAGCAGGAATCAAGGGGCAGAAGTTCTTGTTTCCTGCTGGCCCAGGGTGGCCTCACTAATTGCCTTCACATGCTGAGCCTCTAGTCCTCCTGTGAGAGAATGGACAATTCAGTAGGGATAGCTGATCTCAGGGAAGAGTCTATCAGCCCCTCTTGCTGAAATGTTTATAATTTTATTTTGTTACAGTGCAGTCTATGAAGACTTTCCTAAACTGAAAGGGCTTGAAGCGAAGAAGCAATTATCATTAGCTTACATGAAAAGATATTTGAGCTTTTTCTGATCCCCACAAGAACCTATCAGATCATACCGAATAACAAATAAAACCTAAAATCACACTAATCTATAGTAAAAGCAGGCCTGAGATTATAAAGACACACTTGTCTGCATTAATTCCCAGGAAGGTGTTAGGGTGGGACTGGGAGGACATTCGCTTCTAGAACAGATGCCAAATTCTAGCTTTTTCTCGTTGTTATTGTCATAAAAAGCAGAAAATTATTCCAGATTCCTTTTCTGTCAGTGAAAAACAGGGATTTGTATAGGTCTTGCATAAAAGCAAAGTGGTATCGTGTGACCTTTCAGAAGGAGGAGAACACCTATATTTCAAGACATAGGCTTCAGGCAGATCCTTCATACATAGAGAATAACCCTCTGGAGAGGAGAGATTGGGTGAGAATTACATCTGCTTTGCTGATGATTTCTACTTGCTCTAGTTGTGTTAGTCACGTAGTTGTGTGTCCCTGTATTACTTATCTACTGTGCATAATGATACACAGAATAAATGTATTAACTCATAGTTCCTGAAGGTCAGGAGTCTACACATAGCTTCTGTTCATCTGCTCAGGATCTCAAAGGCATGCAATCAAGGCCTGGGCTGGGACTGACGTCCCAATCTCCAGGCTCTTTTGGGCAAGGGTCAGTTCAGAGGCTGTCAGCTGCATTCTAGTGCTTGCAGGGGGTTGAACTGAAGGCCTCCATTTCTTGCTGACTATGGGCAGGGTGGCCTCGTTTTCTTCCCCTAAGGGACTCCCACCTCCCTATGGTGGCTGCTGCTTTATCAGAGTCAGCCAGGGAGAGTCTTCTAGCCACATGGTTACAATCTCTGCAACATTATCACACAGCTAACATCCCATCCCTTCTGCATGCTCTACTGGCTAGACACACGTCACAGTGTTGTCCACATGAAAAAGGAGGGCCTGAAACGAGGGCATTAGCACCCAGAGGTGGGGCCCATCAATGTCATCTCAGAGTCTTACAGTCTTCAAGCTGTGGATACAAATCACCTTGCTAGGAAGAGATTTAGGGATAAATTTTGAACTTTCAAAAGTTTCAGTTTGGGAAAAGAATGGAAAAATTAAGTGCTAGCATCACAAAATGACACTTCTAAAACACCATCTAAAATGGAAACAAACTAGGAGAAAAACAAGAACAAAATTAACTGAAAATCCTGGAGCAACTGTATAAAAGAAGGGGAACAATTTAACAGCGTTGATACTGGAACCTCATAGCAAAAGAAAGACATGGTAAATTCATGCTCAGCACAGCTCCTCCTGGAATGTTTACTAAAAGTCTCCAACCTGGAGAAATGAACTGTTGTAGAGTTTTTGTAGAGTTAGGAGTAAAGGGGGCTGTCCTTTCAACCATTGTGCTGACGAAGAAGAAACTGCAGTTCCCAGGAGTCAGAGATGTATGTAAATTAATGGAGTGTGTGCTTCTGCAAAGGCTATTTAATGGGGTCTCAGAGGAGACAGAGAAATGAGATCCTGTAGAATTCTGCTCAATGCATCTGTCCGTCCCCTTTATTTGACTTCCATCCCCTACCCCCATCCATGGCGACAAACAAGGGCATCAATAGCAGCACTCAATTCTCAAAGTTTAGGTTAAGGGAAGACTAACCAGCACCAGAAAGGAAAAGAAACTGTGTTTAGAAAAAGTGCCAGCTGAACATCCAAGGCATAAGCAAAGGAAATTTCAGGAAAATAATAACCTACTAAATATGTATACATATAGCCAAAAGGAAACAAAAGATTCCAACTGTTAGGCTGGCCCAGAGGGACAAAGCGGCAGCCATACCCGGGAAAAAGGTGGCTGACGTCAGACTGAAGGATTGAAGCCCACACCTGGAATCACAGGACCAATCCCCAATCGCGACGTAGGAAGCCCAGGAAATTCTTTTGCTTAAAGAGCGCGCTTCCCTTTGATCGGGCGCGACTTCCCCCGGCCACAGTTCTGCAGACCGGAGAACCTCGCCCAGGTGCGCAAACCCCAATAAAGCCCTGGCTATTCGACTTTTTGTTTGATTGACTTTCTTTCCTCGCGGAGCCCAGAAAAAACCTTTCACCAACCAAAAAAAGGAAAAATTAACCACACAGTCTTGGAGGAAAATAACACAAAGTTCCTAGAAGATGAGAAGGTATATTTCAAAGTCATTGTAGCAAAATGGAAATCAGAAAAATATCAAAATGTCATTAACAACTTACACAAAATAAGGAACAGAATAGGAGCTACTAGAAACCAAATTGAGGGTTTAATAGAATATCATGATATAATCATTATCAAGACTTAAGAAAGAAAAGGATCAAGAAGTTATAATAGGGAGAAGAGGATATGGAGAAAGAAAATGATCAGAAGTATAACAGGATTTATTTATTTATTTACTTTGCTTTTTGGCAAAAGAAAGCATAGACGAAGTTCACAGAAGACCTTGACATTATTGTTAGGTCCAATGTCCACCTAGGAACTAGGGAGCTGGATGAATTGAAATAATGACTCAGGGTCAGGTAGGGATTTTTCTAGGTAAGCCTAGGATTATTTGAATGCAGAAGTAGACCTGCAGTTATTCACAGTCAGTGAGAAAGTCCTGCATTTCTTTTCTGGGACACAAGCTTGTCCATCTGGGTAAAGCTACTTGTAGCTTCTGTGCAAAACTCAATCGCTATCTCTCCTGAATGGCTCAATTCTCTTATAAAAATTCGTCTTTGCCTTAACAGAGCTGTTTCTGTTGTTTGCCAGCAAGAAACCATTCTCAAATTGAGAAAGGTCTGAAAGGGTGTGCACCACTTCTTAATCCTGGTTTTTAAAGATGAAGGGATTTTAGTGAACATTACTTTGTAATATTGCATTTATTTTTAAGCAGACTTTTCATAAAAAACAAATGCATCATGACTGGCAGAACAATCCAAGGGAAATAGATACTTTGTATTGAAGTTTAGAAATAAATTATAGGAAGACCAAAGATCCACACACAAGAGCCTACAGGCCAAATTTGGTCCCTGTTATGTTAAGTAGGTAGATTCAAGCAGATGACTTCTAGGTATTTCCATACTGCAACTGCACAGCTGAGTAGCTACCCAAGTAAGTGCAGTGTCTACTCTCTGGACCTTTACACAAAAAGCTTGTCCATCTCTGAATTAAAAAAAATTAAAGTGACTGAAATCTAAAAAAACTGTTCTAAATAAAGAGAGCTGTTTCCAATTTCTAGATTGATATTTTGAGTAAACTCTTTTTTCAAGAGTGAAACAGAGTGTGTAGAAAGACACATTATCAAGACAGTCCTATCTTACATCACTACATATTCCCGTCAATAATTCTTAGAATGCCTTTTATTATTCAGCAGTTATAAATGCAAATTTCTGAAAAGGAACGCAACAGGAAGGAAATAAGTTAGAGATACTCCCTGATGCCACTAGCCCAGCAAGAATGCACATGGAACTCAAAGCAAGTGTATTACTTTTACTTTAGAGAGAACTGCTTTTCTAAAGGTTTAATAAATGAAGACTAATTAATGACTCTTTAGATGAAATAAGAACAGGTTTACTGTTTCAACTCCTTCGGAAAGACTTCTTAAAACTGAAAATGATGTGCCCCAAACTTGAAACATTCAGTTCTTACAAGATCTTAGGGAAAGCAAGTAATTGGCTAAAAAATGCTAAACTATTTGCAGAATGAGGCAAATGTAGTGTTAATGTGGCTTTGGGACTTATTTTAATGACATCAACAGAAAAGTGCACCAAATTAGCCTTATTCTGAATATAAGAAAGTGGATTCTAGAATGATTTAATTGTGTCTATGTAAAAAATTTGGCTTAAGACCCAAGAACAGGTGGCTAGAATCAGAGGCACGACAACTACAGTGTGGTACCATGTGCTCCAAAATAAGCAGTCAGCATGGAAAGGATCATAAGACATACATTTGTTGCTAAAATGAAGACAGTTTGATGCATATATGTTTCCCTTTCCAGCAGCAACTTAATCAATTTTTCTCTCTAATTTAAAGTTGAACTGTTTTTCTCTTTAAAATCCCCAGATGGTGACTTTCCAGTTTGGATTATTACAGAAATGAAAAGAACTAGCTTGAATCCCTTCAAAGGCATTTTATGCATCGGAACTGTTTTCTCGTTGTTTACTAAGCCCTGTCAATGTGGGTCAGTGTTAAAATCAACATGTGAAAACAGATAACATCTCTTTCCAGAGACAGATAATCGCTTTTTTCTTCCTCTCATGTAGGCCAACCATGCAATTATATTGTTTGTTTTTTAAAGAAAAAAATAAAGTTGCTTTAAAATACTTTACCTTAGGAAAATACTGAGAAATTTGAATAGCTTGTCTATAATGTTATGTTTTAAGTATTTACCTTTTAATTCCTGCTATTCTTTAGGTTTCTGCTATAAGGATAGACATGAAGATTATGTTTTGTTTTTTTTAAACATGTCTATAACTAACAAATGCCAATAAGAATATTCAGTTTTTCAGGGAAATGATCAAAAAGAAACTGGGTAAAAAGCAGACCTGAGGATCTCCAATCCATAATCAAATATCTAGATTGATTGTGTCACTTGCAGTGGTATTGATTTCAATTGGAGTAGCTCACCCAAGGGAATCATAAAATTGTGGAATAAAGCTGATTTATGAGAACAAAATAAATCCTTTTGTGAGTGGTAATGAATTGGAACTATTTAACCCTTTCAATCACAGAGTGAAAAAACTATTTATTTTTTAAGAATGCTGAGCTAGCCAAAAGAAGTCATATCAGAAATGCCAATACTGCTGAGTGCCATTACAGAGAGCTGGAAGTCAGGGAAAGAAATGCTGCTCTAATCTTGATGGATGGCCCCATTTGACATCCGCCATACTTCTAGCTTTCCTAGGCCAACTTCTATGTGTCATCACAAATGATGGACCTGTAGATCCAAAGTATTATGGGATCACTTAATAAATGTTTATTGTACTTATTTACATGATTTATAGGACATTTGAGAAGCAAGAACAAAATATGGTGGCACATTAACTACATTTAGTTTTTTTTTTTCCCTTTAATATAGGTATTTTTTATTTTACTCAAAACTTAGTATACAACAGTAGAATAGAGGTTTGTCTCTAGAATAACAGGGAGATGGAGGGAAAGCAACTGTCAGCATAATTAAGGCACACAAAAATATTTGCCTTAAGGAAAATTAAGGGAACAAGAAAAGTGAGATGATCTGTACAGAGAACCAAGCCAACTGTATGATTCTATCAATTGAGCCAACCAATTCATTCAACGGGAAAAAAAAAAAAATCAGTTACTGCATGCTCTTGCATATAGTATACTAGACAAAATATTCCCAAGAGTTAGGCTTCAATTCAACCTTTAACTACCCCGCTTGTATTGATGTTTTATACAGATGTTCTAAATATGAAATGTTCGTTATAATAGCCACAAAATACATGGTATCATTGGTTAGTGAGGTTAAGAAACTGAACATGAAATTTTATTTATTTTTTAATTAATTAAAAAATACTGATTCTGTTATTGGAAAAATAGTGTTGCCTTGTGAATCTATTTTTTAAACAAAATTTTATTTTAATTTCAATTCAGATAAACATTTTGATACAAAATTATCATCTGAATAAAGTGTTTTATAAGTATAAAATATACACATAGATTTAATATGGAAAAGGTATGTATACTTTTATTGTTAACTTTAAGATTTTGATTACATGTTGAAATATAGTATTTTGAGTATACTGATTTACCTAAGGTAGACTACTAATTTTATTTCAGCTATTTCTTTTTACCTTTTATATGTGCATACTAAAAAGTTCAAAATTAGATATGCAGTTTATATTATACACATTTTCTGTTTTTGGATAGCACTGTTCTGTTGTATTGAAGGGAGCATTCAAAGGCACCTTAAAATACATTCATTTTTTGGGTACACCCTGGTGGAGCAGCAGTTAAGCCCGCTCCCTGTGAAGGAGCACAGTTCACATACTGGGTCCGGGGCAAACAACCAATGTGAACAACCTTATTTGGTTGATTCTTCTCTCTTTTCCTGCCTGCCTACTAATCTTCATTCCTGACTGAACCTTCCAATAATATGTTCATTTGCATCTTAAACCAATGGAAGAAAACCTTCAAAATTCTGCCAATCATATTCATAAAAAATGAAGGCAAATTTTTTGTTAGTAGAATGAACAAATTTTGTTTAATATATTTAATTTAATTCATAGTCCTGAGAAAGTAAATTTCAGAACAACTGGGAAGAGATCACTCTTAGGAATCAGTTGATTTGTTAATAGTTTTGTCAATTTGGCTTTTGTACTGTCATGATGTATAATGAAAGTCTGTAAAGTAACTCTCTCCTCAACAGCATAAAAAGGCTTTTAAAAAAATTAATACATTTTACTATTTACAATGAAACATAATTTAATTCAGTAAGATGGTATCATTATTATAGCATAATAATTTTTCTAATGTGATAACTTTTACACATATGCCATGAAGACTAAATCATTAAACAGGAAACAGTACAAATCAAAAAGATAATAAGAAACCCTATTATTATAAAGGAATAAATTATTAGGAAAAGTGCAAGTGAACCACTTTATGTTTAAGGGGTTCAAGTAAAAGCAAGATGATGATAAACAGCAACTGAAATTGGTTGGGTGTCTGAAAGAAACTAAGGCCCAAGATGTTTAGCATCCTCAATAAAGTCATGTCTTCTTTCCCAAGTTCTCAAAAGAGTTTGCAGTTTTTAGGTTTATTTCCTAAAATTCTTCCAGAAGTTTTGCTATAAGATGATACATACTAAAAACTCTCCCCTTATTTCCCTTTGGGTTAATTATTCTTTCCTGTCTCAAGATAATCATTATTGTCTTATTAATATTTTGGCAGGCATTCTTTCCATTTTTTCCACAAATGTATATTTGTGAAAAAAAAAGTATCTTCCCTCAACTTGTGTTATATAAATAAACTCTGCAAGGAACACATCTTTACAAATATTTTTTGTGTGTTTATCTATTTATTTCTTCTTTTAAAACCAGAAGGAGAATCTCTGACTCTTTCAATGAGTGCAAATATTTTAAACCTTTGGTATTTACTTCATAAGCTTATTTTAATAACTTCAGCATGAATTTCTTGGAAAAAAAATACAAATAGTTTGATTGCAGTTTATGTAACAATTAAATAAATGGGTTATATTTGTGATGGAACTTGAAGTACAGCTCTTTTTGTTCAAGGTAAAATCACCTATCCTGTTTGTCACTGTGTTTAAATCAACTAAATTCACAAAACTACGTAGGACACCTGGAAATGTTCCTTAAGTGTAAAGGATTCTATTTTCTGTCTTAATGGATCTGGGAAAATTGTTAATTCAAATAATTATCAATGTGTTTAGAAAGTACTGATGAAGATGGCATGCTTTTAAAACACAGAAGTGATACTAATAATAATTATCCTAATGTGATAATAAAAATAAATGAACACAATCTAAGTAAAATATCTGGACATATCCCTAATAAGAATTATGAGATCTTTATGAAAAAAATACCAGGAAATTAATTTGAGATATGAAATGCCCAAATAAATTATAATCATTGTAAATTGCAAATCATTGTGAATTGTAAATCATTTCTGGATGAGAAATATTTGAAGATATAAATTCCTCAATTATATTAATTTATAAGGAGCATCCTTTAAAAGATATCAGGGGTTTATTTCAACTCAAGTTTCAGCTGGAGGAATATACATAACTAAGGCCGTTTAACGACAGTGAGTAAGAAGATGGAGGGAGATGGGAATTCTACTTGCAAGATACAGAGGTATTTTCTGTATAAATAGAAATGAAGTGTCCATGTAAGGAGTATTAACCCAGAGACACGTGCTATCACCATACACATGATAAAGTGAGCAAAATGAACCAACAGATAGGCTTCCACTCTGGAGAGAAAAATATTTTTACAAAAATAGATACTTAATTATAAAAAACTGAATAGACTATTTCCTAAGCCTCAAAAGCATACCAAAGAGAGAAACTGAATAAACTATTTCACATTGCCATGACCAGTTGGTTGTTACTCATAATATTTAAGCCCGCCATAAAAATTAAAATGAATTTTAAAACCTAAAATCTCTGGGGCAAAATGTCTGAACAGACAACTAAGAAAAACAAACAAACAAATAGTAAGCATACGGAAAATGTTTGATCTCAATAGGAATAAAAGAAATGCAAATGAAAGCAACTTGTCATCTTTACCTGTCAAATTAGCACAATTGCTGGAAGATGAACATATTTGTAAACTGTTAGGAAACATATGAATGATGTGATTTTCTTGAAAGAGTTTTGCTAATGCATATCAAGAATCTTAAAGAATATTCCTAACTTTTAATTTAACAATTCATATGTAAGCAATTCACATTTAGAATACATGGAAAATTGTATATTAAAAATAAATATTGTTTCTGGCAGTAAAAACAATAAACTTAACCATTCAACAATAATGGAATGATTGATACAAATGTACATCCATAACATGGCATATTTTGTGCTATTGAGAATGCTTTTTATGAGTGCTCTTTTTGGTGATATAATGTATATGATACACGGGTAAACGAATAAGTAGGATGCATTTGTAGTAGGATCTCAAATGTGTTATAAATGTATATCTCGATAGGAAAAAAGATTAGATGCCTAATGAACATGTAACTCATATATAATTAGTATTGTTTTGACAAAAATATTCTTAAAGAAAAAAAGGTATTAATAGTATGGCAAGCTAAGTCAATAGCTATTACATTTCACTACTCCCATCTGTTTAAGTGAATTTTATTTTACAATACTTTGTATTTATTTCAGTTCTACGCCCCAATTCTAAAAAGAGTCTACAGAATTCTACAGGCAGTGGCTTCTGTCAACTTCTCCCAGTCTTGTCCAATGTCATTCTCTTCATCCACTCTATGCCAGTGGCTCAGGCCTTTTTACATTTCCTCCAACCACTAGGATGGAACTTAACATATTTCCTAAGTGCCCATGTCTTAGAATCCTTTGTTCTTCACTCTCTGATTTAGAGCCTAAATGTTACCTGAAATGAATTCTGCCAGGAAAAGGCACTCCTGGTTCCTAGTGACATAAATTTTTACTTTGATGCCTATTAAAATTCATAATTTTGTATTTTCACATGATTATTTGGTTAATGTCTTTCATTCTTTGTCAACTACAAGCCCCATCAGTGTAGGAATATGTCTCCTTTGAGCCAGTACACTGATCATAACATCTGTCTTGCTCTATAAAAACAGATACATGTTTGGGGCATAAACTAATAAATGAATGTATGAACAAATACATAAATTTAATTCTATGATTTCAGCTATCCACTCCTCAGGTGTAATAGTTCCTCTGATATTTGTCCAAAGGTGTGTGACTATAAAAATAAATTCCGTAAATACACCTGCAATTCTAATTGCAAAGAATATACATTCTCAGAAGTCTATATAAAATTGCTGTGCTTTTTTCACTGATCTGCTAGCAGCCTTTGATTCTGTTTTTTGAATTGAGTGAAATAACTCATTGATCATAACTTCACACACAAAAAACCCTGGTAATACAGTTCCTGGTATGTTGTTCTTAGCGCAATGATTTAGGAATTATTTCATAGTATTTTCTCAGAGGTCAAAGCTTAAGATTTGTGAACTGATCACTGCATATGTTAATGAAGACCCATCATCATCCAAGGGGTCCATACTATCTCCCCAACTCCCAGAAGAATTCTAGGTGATAACCCCTCGGATGTCTCCGAATCAGCGGAAGGACACTGGCCCCAGGAATAATTTTGTTTTCTTTTTCTTTTTCTTTCTATTGTTTCCCTCTTCATTTCTCTCTAATATTAATTCATAGCTCACACATAATTGAGACTTCTTATTCCACATGCAGATAGCCAGGTATAATGGTTATATTTTCGTTCCATAAAAATGTAAAGACTAATTTGAACACTGCTATGTATTTAGCAAACACTGAACAAAGCATCACAAAAAATATGACAAACAAAAAACACCTGACTGGTAAAATCGAGGCAAATGACTATAGGTTCATGGTGTAACGTATCTGTCCCATGGCCAGCAACCCCAGGTGAACCTCACCATGTATGTACTAGAAACCTGCATATCAGTCATGGTGCGAGTTTGAAAGTGCTTTGAGCATTTTTCAAAGGCTTTAAATGCCTCCTCTTCTGAAAACGAGAATTTTCTTTAAAAAACAGTTTTTTAACTATGCCAAGTCTCTTAAATCATTTGTTTTGATGATACTCCTTACTTAAGGGTTTCCTTTCCTGAGGTGGGAGGAGGGAATCATTCCTACACCCAGGTGCTCTATGCGGTTTAAGGCGGGAAGCTAATTACTCCAGAGAAGGGGGCAGGCACTGGTCTCTTTGCATCAGTGGCGCACGCCTGACTCGGCCAGCCCTGTGCTTGAATGTGCATTTCATCATTGCGTAGCCACTTCCACAGACTCAACAGCCTAAGTACGCCCTTGTTCATTATGTCAGGAAAATAGCCAATTAGATATGAGACACAAATTCAATAAACTGTTGCGTGACTGTTGAGAACAGATGAGTTCTTAAGTAAGTTTGATAAATTAATGCTTAACTTCATTCTTCTGGAGGCATATGTCCTAATTATACATCTCTATAGCTTTATTGGCCATGGCGTGATATACAATCAGAAGTGCCGATAAACTCAGAGGGTATATACTCTATAGCCAAATATTTGCAATGGCACATATCTTAAAATTGCCAGTTCATGGTTGCATCAAGAATCCAGCAATATTGGATTTGCAACACCAAGTAAAACATTTTTTTGTTAATTTCCTTGATGTTTATATTTATGTGCATTTATGCCTCAAGAAATATGTTGGGAGTGTATGCAAAAGTACACTAATTTCAATTTCTTCCTTTAAAACCTTTTTTTTTTTTTTTTTTGCAGAAGAGAAATTTACTTCCCAAAGAAATAGGGAAAATGTATTTCCCCTATATTGTCCTTGCTCTCCCCACTAGTACTGGCTTTAAACTAAGAACATTTTTTCATGTTCATCTTTCCTCATATTGCTTGTACTGATTTTAGAACAACATCTGAAATATCGGGGAGAGAGAACCAGGAGGTTTATAACCAAAGAACTCCCTAACATGACACCCATCTAAAGTCTTCTGTGTCTCTAAAAGAAACAGAAGAGCAATAATAGTATAATGTGTGTGTGTGGGGGGGGAACCAACAAGCATATTGCCTCTATCGTGTCTATGCTTGATGAGAATATGTGTGCAAAATGCCATCACCTGCTACTTTAGCCTTTGACTGCCTTTCAGTGTATATATGTTGTTATTTAATGACATCAGCTAGTGTTGTCCTTTCCTTCTAAAAATGTGGGGAATCAGGACAAGTGACCCTAAAAAGAAGTGAACTAATGAAGGGTCACATCACTCTGTGTAGTGGGCCGCCAAGCACACATTATGCCTCATGTTCTTGGCTCTTTCCTTCCATCCACGAAACACATTATGTAAGATCTCAGGCAAGCTGGCTCTCGCTGCCTGACCCTCTGACTCATTACAAGGAAATGAATTCAAATTGCTTGAAAAGAAGTTGCTTCTTTCATCTTCCCGCTGACTGACCAGCACTACGCAGTTCTCCGAAGGGATTCTGAGATACAAGCTGGATGGCATCACCAGAATAATCCCCCCACTGGAGGCTTCTCCCAGAGGGCGTGTGTCAGATATATGGTGTGGCTTGCACGCATGGCCCTCGACATGCACACTGCCCTCTACATTAAAACACAGATACCAGGGACCATAAAGCAAAGCTGTCCCTCTTCCAGCAGCATGAGCCTTCCTGCGACTCCTTGGAAGTTGAAGAACTTCCCAGGTTTAATTATTTTCTTTACCTTCCCAAGAAAACAAATGCTTCTCTATCTTTTTTATTTCCCCTTTCTTTGAAATTTTATGAAAAACAAAGCAAAACAGTGTGCTCCAGAAGGAAAGATGTCCAAAGCATCAGCGTGTGTGCAAAGGTCTCTGAATTTCTCTAGGTAACCTTGAAAGACAGATGGCCTTTTCAGGATTTTTCCAGATTTCGTTAGCGATGAATTGTATTTGAATACACTGACCAATGAAAGCATTATTTCTGGTGATTATTTCTTGGAGAAGGTAAGCCCATTCTAGGGGCTCGGGTGTGAAGGTAGTTAAAAATAGGCCCTCGTCCAACTGAAATCCAGCAGTCCTTTCTGGCTTCTACATATCAGTTCTCCTTTCTTTTGTTTCTAACTGAGAATGTATGCCAACGGGCAAACACTTGCTATTGATGGTGGAAAGAGATAGTGATTGCGATTCTAAGAGGAGCAAAAGTTTCTATTTGGAAAAGGATTGGGGGTGGTCATCTCATTTCTACTCCATTTCTTCTACCTGGAAAAAAGCATATTCTTTCTATTGAAACCATCCCACTCCCTTTCCAGATGTTACCACTGTAGAGAAAAACTTCATGCCCACTCCCTACCCTCCAACTTCAAAAACTCCAAATCTCCCTGATCACTAATACTGTCTCTGTGCCAGTCCTCAGCAGATGCCTTTCTGTCTCGGACTAAACTTCTTTAGGTCCGCACTTGTTTGGCAGGGTCCTGGGGGTTTGTTTGCTTGATTACTCCTGGGGATGACTGGGGAAAGGAGTGAAATTGTGCCCTTTGCAACAAACTGGATGGGACTGGAGGTGGCTAATGCTGTGCTTAGCATAAGCCAGAAAGAAAAAGAAGTAGAAGCTAGTTTCACTCATGGGTTGACTATAAAGAAAGAAAATAAACAGGCAAATCACATTCAAATTCATAGGAAATAAGGCCTTGGCTACCAAGACAGGAGAGAACAAGGTGGTGGTTAAAGGCACTAGAATTCTGGTGGTGGGTGTGGTGTGAAATACACACAGTCTGAGGTGTAAATTCCATGTCCTAAGAAGGATATAATAATATGACCAAAAATAAGAAATCAGGCAAAACTTGAGAAGGAAAATTCAACATTGTATTTACTGCCAGAGTTTTCTTTCCTTCTTTGCTCCTGCCGTGCCTCCTTCCCTTCTTTTTCTTTTTCTTTCTTTTTTTCCCCTTTTTTCCATTCTTCCTTTAAAAGAGCAATTCCTGATCACACTCCACAACAAAGATAAAGTCTCCAAAAATCCATTTCTTGTACCTTTCTATATTCTACATTCAGTAATAAGAATTTTCAGAGATCAATTAAATAGTTCAATTTCACCAATAGGAAGTTATTTAAACGCTCTTTTACTAAAATAATCTTTCCCTTTGCTAGCATGGAAGGATCATTACCATTTACCCCCACCCCAACACACTTTTTTCCCCCAGTAATCCACATCTCTGTTCCCTCATCTTTTTCTTCTGTGCCACAACACAAAATAGGGGATCAGGAGAAAGAGGCATTTGAAGAAAAACACTAAACTGCAATCCCGTTATTCAGAGCAGGTGAGAGTTAACAGTGCACAAAGGACATAACAATTAGCACACCGGGTGTTTTCTTAGAAACCCAGATACCAAACAATCTGTCAGGTTATCAAGTCAGGAATATCACTTTTAATTCACTCAAAAAGCAGGATAATGAAGAATTAAACTATTCACAGAGGACTCCAAAATAACTGCATAAGAAAAAAGCAGGGTATGGTATCCTCTGCTAAGCATAAGATCAGTGCACAGAATGTAAAGAATCTAGTCAAATAGCAAAGAGGCTGACATTAGTTAAAATATTCACTAGGAGCACAGACTATTTTCTTTGTCTCTTAGTGATACTATTTTATCTGTTTGTCTTGACAATCTGACAATTTCTTGACAACTACAATATTTGTAGTTGAAAAAGTTTTGAAAGTTTATGAAATAATTATGCAATCACACATTCTCATCACAGGTTAACTTCATTGACAAATTAGGTAAACAATTTCTATGTTGACAAGTTTTGTGGAAGTCAGGATTTTACTACTCTGCTGCCCACTGTTTTAGTTTTGACTCCTCATTGTGCACATTTATTTTATTTAAAAACATACTAACGTGCTTCATAAGGGGCTTTTATAAAATTGATACCTATGATTGAAATTTTCGGTTTACTCATATATGTGAAGAAAAACCCTGCGGATGTTCTGTGTTCACTGAGCCTGGACTGCTCACCTGTATAAGGTGAGTGAAGTCCTCTTGAGAGCCATTGAACAAAGCACTTATTCCAGGTCAGTAAACGGCACTTTCAGACCCTAGACAAACTGATTTGCATCATATGTTCCTCATAATTGAATGACTGTTTCAAAGCAGACAAGACAGAATCCCACAGAACTAAGTACTAGTCCTTGCTTTATGGTAGACATTCAGGGAAGGAAAAACACACATTCCAGTGTATCCCATTGTGGGCTCAGCAATCTGTTAATTCTTGCCATTCACATTGATTTTACTCATTGTTATTTCACTCTAATTTTCACACTCTAGTTAGTGTAATGCAGCCTTAACATGTAAGTTCATTATGTCCAGAATCTTCTCCCTTTAGCTCTGTTCCATTTGACCCACCACATCTGGTTTCTCTCTTGCCTCTTATCCCTGGGAAAGACTCCTCTCTTTCTTACATATTTACAAATGTTGTGGAGGCAGAGAACTTCAGGTCCTATCTTTGGTGCCATTTTATACACATCAGATTTAGTTTATTAAACAAAAAATCCCCAAATAGTTGACAGTCAAATTAAATTGTAATTTTTCATCATTTAAAAATATAGCTCTTTTAAATATTAATATGCATAATTTATATTACAATTTTTCATATAAAAGTATAGTAGTTATAAATTGTCAATGAATGAATTTAATAAAAATGTTCAAGATGTCTTTGAAGAGAACTTTAAGTGTTAATGAGGGACACAGAAAATTAAAAATATAATCAGATTATGGGTTAGAGAAACCCAGTATCAGAGTATTAATTCTAAGTTGACCAATCAATTCAATTCCATCTTTATAGAAATGGCATTAGAACTTCTGGAGGTGAAGAAGCAACTTATTGTATTGTTCGAAAGAAAAAAGTAAGAATTGGTAGGAATATTTATTAAATAAAAATGAGAGGCACTAGATCTACTGGGCATTAAAGATACCTTATGGTTTCAATAATTAAAATACTATGATAATGTAAATAAACATTCAGATGTGTCCAAGCATATCTTTGGATAAATGTAGAAAAATAAGACTTTTTAAAGATAGTAACTAAAACTGTAGGGAAAGATATGGATAATTTAATAAATGGTTATGGGACAATGTAATATTTTCTGGTAAAAATATATGATCCATATTATGTGTATAAATTCCAAATGGATTGAATATAAATGAATTAAAATAAAACATTAAACTGCTAGAAAAAACATTGACAGAAGGGCACGCTTGCTACTCACGTAACAGATTTCTCTAATACACAAATATTCTCAAACTCAATAAAAA
>RJWH01004182.1:0-12500 GCA_004363575.1 Solenodon paradoxus | reverse complement strand
TGGTGGTCCCCGGAGATGAATCCAATGAATGTTCCAAGGCCAAAACAGCCATAAAACTCCCACACTTAGACTCAACCAGTGCCATCAAACATTGACTAAGTGTGAGGAAAAGGTAAGAAACGAAGCAGGGTGATTGTCCTATGGACAAATACATTGCATTGTATTATGGAAACGTAGCATGTGAAGGATTTCTCTCTAATATAATTCAACGGTATAATTGAAAGCAAGGAAAGCATTTGAAATGTTCTTTGTTGCTGTATTTCTGTGAATTTTTTCATCATTACAAACATGATCAAACCCCAATTATGAGATTTAATTTGACAATGCATATTAGCATCCTAAAATTAGGATCAATGGCATTGCAAATTATTTTTTACACTGGAATTCTTTAAAATCCGAAAACATTGTGTGAATGAATAAGAACTGAACAAACCACAAGGGAATCTTTCCTCAGATGGATACAGAGAATTTCTCCTAAGCCACAAACTGGTAACATACTTTGGTCAAGCTAGGGAGACAAAACAAATTAGTGAATTCTATATTAAGATGGTAAAAATAAGGAATTTATGTATGCATTTTTAAAAATAGCTGACTTTTCATTTTATTGTATAAGCGAATGCCAATATTGAGGCTGAACCATACCAGAATTCAGACTGTAGAAAATGTCATAAAAACATTAAATATTTTTTTCCCTGAATGCATGAATAATATTGGTATTAAATACGTAGAAGATGTAAAATAAACAGGCTTCTCTTACAAAAACCAAAAGTTAGTCTTAAGGAGTGTTATTAGGTGAAAAAAATTCACTCTTTCAAAAATGTATTCTTTGATTTCTGACAGCAAAAGACTGAAATAGTTTTTTATTTATTCAGGCTTCCTATAGCACTGGACTTTAGATAAAAAATACCTTTAAGTTGTACACAAACACACACACACACACATATATATATATTTTATATAACTCCTACATTTGACTGAATTGTGTTGAATGTCATGTAATTTGATGATAGGAAGGTGTGGCTTTTAAGACTGATTCACAGATCTCTTAATTCAATAAGAACACATTTAAAAGTATCATCAACAAAAAAGAGCTGAATCTATAATATCCTTTATAGATCCAAGTCTATTTAGAATACTCAGATGTATAATTTCTTAAGGGCATACATAACATGTACTGTCACGGATACAAAAATATTTTGGAAATCAATGGAAGACGATGGATTTCACTTCTTGGCCGCGTACAGCTGACTTGTTCTAACTGAAGACATTTTTATTCAATCCCAGTGATTAGAGATGGACCACTGACCTGGAAAAAATTGTTTGCATACTGAGCACAGGGTAAAGAAAAGTACCAAGGGGGAGAAAATGATTCTGTGCTTTCCCATCAGGGTGTTATGGCTGATGATTTCTTATCCTATCTACACAGGACATGGACCCACTACCTGGTCCCCCTTGTTACAGTTGGGAGACCCTCAGGAGAACAGGAGAGTCAATTTAGTGGCCAGGACAACAGTCTGCCGTTTGTTTTGTAAAGTTTGATTTTCAAGCTCATATGAAGCGTCTTTTGTTTCTTTTTCTGAATGGAGAAGAAAAGTTGTCCTACTGACATTCCTGCTTTTAAGAGTAAGTCGCCATCAGAAGGGCAGAGGCTACAAAATACTTCATGGCAATAAACACAGCAACAGTTCAGTTCCACTGACAGATGATGTTAGCAGCTTGGAAAGCAACCAGGTGAAATGCAATGGGAGGTGTGATCAGAAAAAAGGAAGCAACAATTAAACCACAGGGCTGTATTTCAAGGTAATATTACGTAACACAGTCTTCAATGAAGACAGAGTACAATGAAATGAAAGTGAACATCGCCCAAAATAGCTAAAACAAGTAAGTAGTTCCTATAAAAGAAGCTAAATCTAATTGATTGAGAAAAATGCAGAAAAGTAAAATGTGATGCTTGGAAACTAAAGAATGTCATGCTACTCTGACAATACATATGATGAATTATGCTTTAAAAATCATATCAGAATACTGAGGCTCCTTTTGTCAACCTTTTAAACTGCCAGTGAAATACAGATATATATTATAGATCTCTGAAATATGGATATCAAATGTTGATTTTAAGTTTCACACTCATGTGATAAAATATTTGATTCTAAGAAATG
Source organism: Solenodon paradoxus (assembly GCA_004363575.1). Taxonomy (NCBI): domain Eukaryota; kingdom Metazoa; phylum Chordata; class Mammalia; order Eulipotyphla; family Solenodontidae; genus Solenodon; species Solenodon paradoxus. Next base: position 10,341 of record RJWH01004182.1, on the reverse strand, counting down.
AGACAAAGTTTTCAATTATTGATTAACCTACTTGTTGGGGGGAGCAGTGTTGCCATATTGTGGTATTTAGGGTCTTTCAATTATTTTCACTTTTTAATAATAAACTTACTTAGTTGTTGAGCCCATTATTAGGAAGAAAAATATCCATTTAAATATGTCTTAATAGGCAAAATTAAATATCTGCCTGCTAAACTGGCCACGTTCCTTTTCCAACTGTTAGTAAAATGGATTCTCCTTCAATACACCTATACATAGTCTTGAAATTTATGTAGAATGTAAAATCTTACTGACTCTTAGAAATGAAATTTCATAAAAAGAAAATCTTCCCATCTTGCTTGAAAAGCTAGCTGAACAGAGTGGCCATCACTGAATTTTTCTGGTATTCACTGTCAGCTGACATTTGATACGTTCCCAGGAGGTAAATCCACCTACTCACCAGGGGGCCCAAAGAGCAACCTTTGGCCGTACATGCTTGGACTCTGAAGGAGTGTAAGCTCCATGGAGCAAATCCGTAAGCACGACAACTGCGTTCTGAGGAATTATGAATTAATAGACCATCCACATAGAGGCCATAACTTGTGATAACACCTGAGAAGAGAATAATTGGCTTTAAGTGTGATTATTAGACAATAACAAGAATGTCTTAAAACAAGCACTTTTAATGTAATTTCTAATTTCATGGAACCATCGAATCACAGCATCAGGTATTTCCCCACATCTAAACATTATCTCTTTCCAAAGGATCAGACAGGCTTTCAACCCTTGGATATCAATTTATTAAGCTAATTATTAAAGAGACAGAAATAGAACTCAGGAATCCTTCTTTTGTATCACATTAAATTCTTTCATTTGTGCTCCACATCAAAAATGAATACATTAAGTACATTTATATATATATATATATATATACATATAATACTGTCTAAAAAGATATCCCTAATAGATGAGCACCAGAAGTAAAATGACCATATTTATGATTCATTATCTGTTACAATGTGTCAGGCGCTGTTCTCAGTTCCTAACTTGTATGTATCAACTCCTGATTAACCCTCTCCCCACAGCATGACTATAAAAAGGCAGTATTATCATTCCATTTGATAGGTGAGGCAATTCAGACACAGAGAGATTAGGAAATTTGATCAACGTCGCACAGCAGGTTGGTATTTGAATCAGGATTCAAATCTAGGTGGTCTGACTCTAGATCCCACGTTCTCAATTACAGATCACATTAATATAAAAACCAACATGTGCCAACTCTATGCATCACATTCACGAATGGGTTACAAAACTATGATTTGCTGACTTTAATATGCAACTAAAATTTATTTCAGAAGGTGTGTCAAGTGTACTTTCTTGAGATTAATTAGTAGAAATCTGAGAAACTGAATATTAATATAATAATTTGATTTATTCAATATAATTATTTTCATGAAAAGAGAGAGATTTGTGTTTACTGGAAACACAGAATCCCCAAACTTATTAAACATTATGCTCTTGGAAATAAAACACTGCTCATATGTTGAATTAGTATCTGTTACAAAGTGAAAATTAACTTCATAGAGGACTCCTGTGCATGTGTGTATGGATTGACCTTAAATGCCCCTCTTATAACCTTCCCCAAGAGCAGAAGTTGGGTGTTTCCCCACAGCACATAACACAATCCATCCTAGCACTTACCCACTTTTCATATTATTAATGTCATTATTGATTATTTGTTACCTCATATTCCCAACAGACTGAAGAGTCCCATAGCGATCTTGACTCTACATCAACTGTGCATTTCTAGAACATAGCATCATGCCTGAACCACAGTGGGCATTTCATCTTGAGTGAATGAATGAATGAAGGCACACACAGCATAGCAACAACATTAGCATCCAATATACAGTGCACACTTAAGACTACAGGAAAGAAGTACCTAGATCTCTGAAATATGAAGAGACTCGCTAAAAATGATGATGTTTAAAAATAACTTTGAGGTAGAGAATTTGGAGAATGAGTGTATTTTGAAACAAAACTCTTGCAAAATCAAAATATCAAAGGTGTCCCTCAAAGCTGCTTTCAGAAAGCTGTGCCCAGTCTTATGAACAGCAGGTGTGGTCTGGTTAGTGTCCTGAGAGTAGATTAAAGCACATGCATTTAGGTAGAGCATTCCTTACAGAGCCATAATACCAGGGCCCTTTTCTCCAAGCAGCCTTTTTTTTCTGGCAGAAAATTACTCATTGCTGGAGTTGTGTGCTGTCTGGCAGCATCATGGACCATGAACTCACAGAATGCCACACCCATTATCAGCACACCTGCCATAACAGTGTTTTGGATCAAGAAATCAACAGGTAACAAAAAAAGGAGGAGGTGAGTTAACACCATAGAAGTTACTCCTCTTCCAATGTAGCCTTAGAGACTGGCAGAAGGGTCTCTTAAAGTCTATACTGCAGCCCAAGCTGTGTGATGACCACCTGTGTTTGGGGGTTTCCTCAAGGATGGTGCTCATACTTTGAACGAGGGAGCCATATTGGATGTTGGTTTGTCCACAGTGAGAAAATGTGCAATGAGACTTGAGAGAAGGAAGACAGAACATTTCCTCTCATTGTTACACTTAATAACATTCACAAAATATTTTTGCCATCTCTGTCCCCAAAGAGGAATGTTTATATCATGGGTTTCAAAGAAGGTACCACTAATTAGAAACTGAGAATATTACCTGGAAATTTGGAACTCTTATGCAATTATATCTACAAGCAGAGAAAAAGTGTCTTTTGTGGAAGGGAAATTAGCTTTCTGCTGCATGTGACATTCATGGCAGCCTGAAGGCATTGCTTTATCTGGCCACGACATATCATATAAGTATTGAAACTCTAGAGCAACCCAAGCCAGGACCATGAAGGACACAGACCTTAGAGCACTGAAGGTTTGGGTGGTCACACTAGATCAAGAATCCCAAAGAGATGAGCTACCAACTGAGGTAATGGCATGAAGTTGTTGATATCAACTATACTTTGTAAACAGAGAAATAATTGTTGATGTGATCCTGTTTTATTTCATGTTTATTACCTAGAAATTTGTATATACTAACCAGGTTGCCAACCTTTCTCTTATTAGTTTATATAAACTTAGTGGGTGTTAATTTTCAGATTTGTTTTTAAGTGACAGAATATCCAGTCAAATTGAGTCTAAACTACAGGAGGGATTAATACCACCCAGATATGATTGCTCAGTGCAGTGGTGTGGTGCTAGGTGGAAACATGTGGGCATTATTGTTGGTGATGGAAGGCACAAGACAGTGATGGAGGCTGACAAGCTAAGTGGGTATTCACTAGTGTCCACAGCCCCAAGTCCTCACTTCAACAGTCCACTCTGTAGCCCAAATATGAGAGCCAAAATGTCTAGCTCTCTTGCTTGATTGGCTTCCTATTTGGTTTTACCACTAGGAGGAGATGATAGGAGAACAGAAGCAGGAAAGGTTCAACTTGCAGCACCAAAAGCTAAGGCTTTTCCTAACAGCTGACTACTGAGTCAACAGAGGTGGGAGGCAGCTGGAGCCTGCCCCCTGCTGCATGCCTGGCATCTTTAGTAGTGGGATATTATTGGTACTTTTGCTCTCTCTGGGGTATCACTTCTAAAACATCAAATGTGCAAACCCAGCAGCATGTAGGTGGGAGGCTCAGCCCTGGAATTCAGCAGCTCTCTGACATCACTGTTTTGGTTCTTTCACTCCCTAACCCCTTCTCCCTTTTGTTTTCCAGCTCCTCTAACACTTTCGTGCCTAACAACTTACATTAAATGCACAAGGGGTCATTGGCGAAGGATAGAACTAGAGTTTCAGTGGTGAACTTCAGGTCACATAGACTGATGTTGATTTATAAGGATGCACAGCTGAAACTTACAGAATGTCTAATGCAATGGTATGTCACTAAAACATTGAGCAAATGAGTCTATCTGTCTTAAATATCTTGCACATTTTATGTTCGCCTAATTAGATCTGATCAACATATTCTTTAGGATTAAAGCTATAACTCATTTTGTTTTTTGAAGCTAACTTTGTATAGTTTATCTTTCTGAGAGAAGGTCCAGTTCCTTTATTTCCACCACGTTTTTGAGGAATCTTCCTTTACTCTCTTGTATCATTATGGTTCCACAAAAAAAAAAAAAAAAAAAAAAGGTCTGCTATTGACATCCTTTTCTCCTATATTCTAATGGGACCATCTATGGAAGCTCTATGAATACCCATAGAAAGTATTTTATTTAAGGTGATTTAATACTTGACACACAAAGGAATTAAAACTAAGGCATGAAAGACACATAGTGAATCTAACTAATACATAGAAAATTTAAGAAAAGAAAAATGGATAAAATCATAAGAATAATGACAAGACATTATTATGTGACAAGCTCTGCTAAGCAATCATTTAATCCTCATCCCCCAAAAAATCTTATGTGCAAATAATGTGTTGCAGAAGCTCTTACAGCAACGGTAAGCCCCCTGAAATGCTATCTACTTGACCTGCTTTTCAACACTGAATAAAGTACCCAAATCAATATTTCCCTTTCTTACATAATTGAGGAACAGAGAATTTCTTTTATGCTAGGATTATGTGCATACTATCTCATTTATCTAACCTACTGGGAAATGAGGATATTTTACAGAAGTTAATTTTCATTATAACTAAACTCACCCCTTCAGTACAAACTTCAGATATTTTAACCATTTTTGAAGGAAAAATCTTTTTAGTCAAACACTCAGCTGTCTTTTCACACAGACTGCAATGAGTATAACTGAATCATTTTGTGATGACTTAAACTGTGAATTTGGAACATCAAAGCCTGTCTTCCCCTGGAACGATGAAACACAGGATGCTTACCCAGTTCTTACCTTCCCATCACTCAGTGGCTATACTTCATCAACTCTTGGGGCTACTTCTTCAGTTTTTCTCCACTCTCCCTCAGTGACAGTGTCTCAAAAATGACTGTTTTGTCTACTTTGTCTGTCTACGACTGGCAAGTCAAACCCGAGCAAGCCCTGTGAGAAACTAGATAACCATGACACCTGGAACTATGGATAAAGAAATAATAGACAGGTACTGAGAGAAGGACTTAGAGTAAGAAGACTACCTGGAAAATGAGCTGAGAAGGAAATTGAGATTTGTGACATTTAATTCAATGGCTCAAATATATTTTTAGTACCTAGGATGTATGCGAATTGAGAGGTAGCTAAGACTGAAGTCTAAATTTAGAGCAGGTGCTATCTCATCCTCCCTCTCTTTTTCCCTCCCTCCATTCTCCTCCTCCTCCTCTTCCTTCTCTTCTCTGTCTCTCTATGTCTATCTCTGACTCTCTCTCAGACAGAGAAGAGAAGGAAGAAGTAATTCAGAGGAGTCTAATGAAAAGAATAATAAATATTCATTAAAAGTCAGTTACCTGAAAGGAACTGTGCTTGGTAACAGAAGGAATAAGAAATACTATCTACACTTACGGGAGTAAAATGAGGGTTAAATAAACTCTGGTCTAATTAAAGAACATTCTAAGAATTAAATAAGAATGTCAAAGAAATGGCATAGACAGCTAAGTAGCTGGAGCAATCTACCAAGCAACAATTACTCTGACTGACCTGAGTCTTAGAGACTTCTTTGAGCATGAGGTCTTTCCTAGGAGGAGGTCTGGTCTTTCATAAAAGGTAAAATATGAAAAGGCAATGATGTAGGAAGATGTTTCTGGAAGGGAAATATGACATTTACCATTGCATGGAAGCAAGAAAGTACAAGGTAAAATAGAGTATCCTGAATAGACCCATATTTTGCAGTTATTGTTTTATGGAGTTACAATTGTATGAAGCATAGTGGAACTCTGACTTTTAATGCCCTGACTTGGGCCATGATGTAAGTCCTACGTAGAAAACTTAATGGAGAGCTACAATGAATTCTCTTAATTGAGAGCTATAACAGACTGGAAGACCCTAGAGTTAAGGAGAAGTGGGACAGATGAAAATATCAAAAAGAGAGGACAATAACCTTCCAGGTCATCTTTTACTGAATAAATAGTGGTGAGTGAGTCTGGGATGTGAGGAAGCCATTTTAGCAGTAAGCTTGGATCATTTTAAGAGAAATAGCTTCTTTAATTAAACAAGCACGGTGCTTAGGGATGAGATGTTTTAGCCTATAATGTGGTGTAGCAGTGTCTCTAGTACAAAAGAGAAGTTCTACTTTCATCAGAGATGGACCTTGACATTTACCAACGGGAAAGGAGTCTGCTTCCAAAGAGCTCAATTCTCTCCAGATTCCTGGATTAATAGGGTTTGTGTCTCATTTTGAGGAATGAAAAAAGTAAGTCACTCCTTTCTGCTGGAACTGTTTTAATCTTGATGTTACCCATGTCAACATCTCAGTTGTGGTACTCTAAAGTTTTAAAAGGTGTTGCCAGTGGGAGAAACTGGAAAAGGATCAATGGAACCTCTACTATTTTTTACCATTCCATGTGAATCTATAATTATCTCAAAATAACAGTTCATTGAAAGATAAACATGCTGGGAAGTCAGGGGAGGCGGGAAGAAGCAAAGCTTTGAAAGACAGGAAGTTGCTGTTGAAATTACAGCATCAGCATGCATGTCTTCACTGTGTACTCTTCCATCCTCAGGAATAACTCTTGAAAGCAAAACAGGTTTCACTTTCACTTTTCAGATGTGAAAACAAGTTTTAGAGATGTCAGATACCTCCACAGGGTCACATAGATAGCGACTGAGAGAGCTGTATGTTGGCACTGAAGCTTTTAGACAAAACCATGTCTAGAGCATTATTACTCACTTCCACTTCTTGGTGACTACTTTCTCTATATTTTAAAAGCCATGTTATAAAACATTAAAAAAAAGTGAGTAAGTTATATGTTAGGGACAAATTAAAAAAGCATATACCCTTATGATCATCACCAAGGTTTAGAAACAATATTGCCAGCACTCCACAAATCTTTCATAGCCCTTCCTGATTATAGCCCTCTCCCTGCTGCACAGACAAATCTGACTTCTCCACCTAAGAATGCATCCCTGAACAATGGAATTAAGTTTGGCAGGTTTTCTACTTTGTATTAATAGAAACATATCATATGTACCTTCTGCATCATTTTCTTTTGCTCACTATAATATTTATGAGTTCTTTTTGTGTTGCTGAAGGTATCCAGACTTGACTCATTTTCACTGCTGTATAGTATCCAGTGGGGCATAATTTATTCATTCTTTTGCTAATAGATATTTAGATAGTGCCCACACAGGAGCTAATTATATCAATGTAACTAATAATTTTATACATGCATCCTGAGGCACATGAACACAGGTTTCCTAGGGTCTATAACCTGAATTGGTTGTTGAGATATATTGAATTTTATCAGACATTTCCTCACTATTTTACAAAGTATATCTGGTTCCATTATCATCAATAATTCATGTGCATTCTCATTGTCCCATATTCCCCCAAAGACCTTGTATAGTCACACTTTTATAATTTAGCCAGTATTATATGTTTGAAATGGTATCTTATTTGGGTATTTTTCTTAATTTCTTAGTTTATTAAAGAAATTAAACACATTTCCCCATACTTGTCAGCCAAATCTTTTTGTACTTTTTGGAAATTTTTTCAGAACTTTCCCCCAGTTCATTTTGATCTCTAGGAATACTTTATCTATTCAGATATTAGTCTCCCAACAGCTACATGTTTGTAAATAGCATCTCTCATGCTATTACTTATCTTTGCATAGAGTTTGCTGATAACACATTTAATGAAAAGTTCTTCATGTTAGTAACTTTTATTATTAAATTAGCTTTTGAATACTCCTGTCTGCCTTAAAATCTTGTTTATGATATACAAGTAACTGCATCAGCTGTCTTTTCTTTTTTATAATTCTTTCAAACTTTTGATTTGCCATTGTTTGAGAAGGAAGGTGTAAACAGCTGGTTCAGGGGTCTTCCTCTAAACTTGAAGGCTCACAAGGGTAGAACTGTTGGTTAAATCCTTCTTGCAACACTAACTCAAGATAAAGGAGAGTCCATCTGAGGCCCAGGTACTGGCCCACACACTGTCCGTGTTTCATGAGTGATGATTAGCTTGTGCTACTGAGCTGCACTCAAGAGTGGACAGAAGTCCTGCATCAGTAGCCTCATGGTGGTGAGGTCTCATTCCATGACATTCTAGTAAACTCGTGGAAGAAATGCGAACTGACATACAGAGATGTCTACTCAATGTTGAGAGATAAAGTGTAAGGTGCAGCACAGAGTAAAATGTATGGTCAATTATTTTTGAGAGTCTAAATTATACATATACCTTCAAATAATTATTCACTCAATCAAAAAAATTGGTTAGGGAGCACTTAGTCTGTCCTGTACACTCTCTTAGATGCTGTGGGGGAAACATAAGCTTCAGAAACATGAGAAAATAAAGTCAAAGTCTCCCTGGGTGATGGTTTTCCTTTTTACTGTTTCCTCATCAATAAAATGGGGGTCATATCCCTTGTCCTGGTCACCAGACAGAGTTAATGTGAAAACCAAATGAATTAGCATATATGAAAGTATGCTGAGGATTAAGTGATTAAGTACTACACACATAGAGCTTAGAGTTGTCACTTTCTCCAAGGGTAATCCAAAACCCTACTTGCTACAGGAATCTTGCCTTGTAGTATCTCCTCCTATTCACATTTACATCAGAATACGATCTCTTGTAAATAATAATCTGCCAACTCTCAAGAACACACTTCACTCAAGTCTGTACTCCTGACTGCTAGGCTAGGTCATCATCTAGCAGGTTGTGTTAAATTTATTTGAAGATTCCTCCTCTACCCCAGTCAAGCCCAGAGAATACAGTGTGATAAAACTGGTATTTTATAAATAATGCAAAATAATTTTGAAAAAAAAATCTGAGTGTAATGGATTTGGTTCCCAGTAGCAATCTGATTCATCAGAAGATATTTATGGAATATCTACCCTGTGCCGAACCTTGTGTGACATGCTGGGAATGCAGAAGTTATTAAAACAGGTCTGGTCTCTATGTTCATAAAACTTGTAATCTAATTGTGAAGACAGTGTGTTGTATGTAACATTTATTAAAGGAGAATGAGATAGAATAGAAGAAAAAGGATTGGGGGAGATGCTAAATTCCTGTGGGTGGGCAAGGGAATAGACTTATCAGAGAAACTGATCCTTAAGATGAACTTGGTGTTTGTACTGACTTCTTTAAGAGGAGAAATGTCGTAAACCATTATTTGGTTAATTGTAACAAATATAGATTTTATATACTAAATAGAAAGCGTTCAATGAGACATCAATAAATTGATTACTATTTAAAAATTCATTATCACAGATTCTTTTATCTACAAGTGGGGCATTTGAACATGGTACTTACTTGCTTTTAAAATGGCTAGTGATAGTGAACTTAATGTAGTGCAGACAGATTTATAACCTATATAATGTTACGAGGCGATGTTCCTTCAATAAAATTAATTTTAAAAAGTCTAGTGTGCCTAAAGAAAGTTTAACCAAATGGAATTGTTTGCTTACTTGCATTAGACATTTTTTGAACTAAAGAAAGCATTTTACATTGAGCTCTACACCCAGGCCCTGAAATTCTCTGGGTTGTGTGGATTATCAGCTGGTAATAACAAGGTCCCAGCAGACCATACTCACCAGTTGGATAGGAGCAGTTGACATCCTTGCATTGGTAGCAGAAAGAGTGCAAATTGGTTTAGGGAGCTGGAGACAGAGCTGGACTTATAGGGAAGGACCATTGGAGAGGGGCTGTAGTCTTTGATAAAGGAAGACTGCCCTGAGCTGCACACTAGGCAGGAAGAGAACCAGGGAGGGCATGTCTGACTCCATTCTCCACAGTTCTTTTTCTCTCACTGATGCTCATGAACACACCAAATGGACATCTGGGAGAGAAGAGGCCCATGAACACTGTGACTCAAGGTCAGCCTTAGAGGACAGGGGTTGAGTGAAGAGGAGGAGTGGATCTAGACAGTGTAAGAATAGGCCAGATAACCGATTATGCTCACCTATTCTACTGTGTTGTGCTGCATTTTTGTGTGCTTTTGGAGGGCTTATTCTCTTGTAATAATTAGGATGATAGCTATAACAAAAGAACACACTATTATGCTATGGGGCAAAGAAGACTAGGTTATTTAATCCAGTTCCACAGATCAGTTCTTCAGTGAATAATCCACCAACTGGATCCTTAATTCCCATTGGCTAGCTGGCACAAGCAGTTTGAAATTTCTCACCTTTCTCTTTCCATAATGGTAGAATGTTTAAGGTGTTTAATTTTCACAGGGAAGCAGAATCATAATTATCCATAAAGCACATCCACAGGGATC